>SZWC01024436.1:0-22148 GCA_023375785.1 Penium margaritaceum | reverse complement strand
TCTCTCTCTCCCTCTCTCTCTCTCTCTCTCTCTCTCTCTCTCTCTCTCTCTCTCTCTCTCTCTCTCTCTCTCTCTCTCTCTCCAATCCCTGTTGTAATTCTAAGCACTTCTACAATATCTAGATGCTTGTCCAAATTTTGCCTCCTCCATTATCACCCTCCTCAACAAAGAAGGTGACCCATGTGATACAACAAACGATTAGCCCATCTTAGTCCTCGACATGGAATATACAATCCTTTCTAAACTTGTAGTATCACAGTTACTCAAGGCCTTGTCCTTTATCATACACAAAGAACAATTAGGCATCGTGTTCTGCCGCTACATCCTCCACTCCCTCCTCCAGCTTTACACAGAAATTCTTGTCTACTTGCTCTTTGCTGACTTTGAAGAAGCATATCAATCCCTCAACCGTACTTACCTCTTCCATGCCTTTGCCTATCTTGGTCGTCTCTCGAACTTCACCAACTGAATGAACCTTGTTCACCACTCCACCCCCATCCACTTCCTCTTTAACGGTATCCTAACCGGACCTATCACACTCCACTCCTGAGCAAGGATTTCCTGTTCCCCCCTCCTCTTTGTTTGTGTTCTTGAACCTATAGCTCACGCTTGTGAAGAACGGCTCACAATAATTCCTACCATCCCTTGATTGAAGACCCTAGTTGGCTACCTCGACGACGTTGTAATCATCATATCATCCCCACAAGAGTTCGCCCTTTCTGCTCGGATTATCTGTACCACTGCCCAATTCAAATACCTTCGCACCAACTACAAGAAAACAAACGACCTTCAGGTCGGGGATCACACTTCACCTATCACTTCACCTATATCAATCTCCTCCAAACCTATACGTATCCTGGAACAAATGTTCATCTCTCATTGGAAACCTCTCACACATGGAACCCAATCGTCAAAGGGCTACAAGCCACAATCACACTTTGGGAAAACTTTTGTGTCCTCATCCAAACCAAGGTCGTTGTAATGTACTCCTACCTTAACCCTCCATTTCTAATTTACTTCCATGCATTCCCACGTTCTCCCGCACAGTTGCACCACATCGACACCCTCCTCTTCAACTTTCTCATTTCCAACACCATACATGACCCAAATACCACCCGGCTCCAATTCTATGTTGTGCCCACTGTCGTAAATCCCAAAGCTGAAGGTGGTCTACGGGTTTTCTGAATGTCCAAACTCGTATCAACAAAAGCGGCCAAGTAGGGATATGCCTTCCTCTCCCTCAAAGAACTACAATGAAACTTGAGTGCAATCTTTACCCAACAGTTCCCTAGGAAAGGCCACTTCTTCCAGTCCCATCCCTTCCTTTCCCCTCCTAAACTTCCCTCCATCCACCCGCATTGGATTTTCATTCTCAAACAAATCATTGCATCAAATCCAAACATTCTCCCACCCAATCTACTTTATGAGGAAATAGCACAAGAATACGTAAGATAGAATTGTTTCCTTAATAAACGCGGCTCCCTTCCCTTTGGTCTTCAACCTTCAAAAAGTGGCTCCTCAACAACATTGTCACTCTCTGTGACCTCTCTCTGACCTTGTCCCCTCCCTCTCTCCCACAAAACAATGGCTGGTGGCAGGTGTTATGGATTCCCTTCATTTTTCCTAGACGCATATCCTTCGTGCAGGTTCCTCAATTCCTCGCACCGTTAGCGTCACCACATATCCCACAAATCGGGACCTCACTTGTCTTCCTAACCTGATCGTTTTCCACTTCCCAGTCGGATTACAAGCAGCCACTCAAGCTCTCCATGCCCTCCCATCCCTCAAACTTCAACTCCATCCTTGGACACTCCGGCACATGACTCAAGGTAAAACCCCCACCCTGTATTTGACCACGTCACGACATACATTGGCCTTTCCACGCGACCGCAAGGACCCGCTTATCACCTTCGCCATGAATCAAAATCACAACACGCCTACTAATCCCACATTACCGTTGACCAACATATGATTCAAACCAGGAAGAAAACTCTGAATACCGGACCTTCACCATGCTAGTGCTTCAAAGAAAACTCTCTCATTTACCATTAAATATCTGAAAATGGGAAATCATGACCATAATTTTATTCTGATCCAGCCCTGTAGCCCTCAGAACTAGGTTCTGAACCCAGATAAACGTGGCCCATGCCCTTGAAGCATTAACAACGAAACCATCGAACACTGCTTTGTCCCATGTAACAGACTCCATAGCCTCACCCACCTCTTAGCCATGCTATTTCACAACTTCTTCCCTTGTCAAATGTCTTAACCCATTGACCTTCTCGTCGGCCCATTTGAGCCCCTCGTCTACAATGTGGCCTGATGGTCATCCAATTTACTCTATTTCACCTTGTTTGGCAGGAACGATGGGCCCAACCATAAGCGTACCCAACCCTCACCTCACATTGCAGAAAGGAAGCTTAATTCAAAATCATATAATCTGAAGGATACTTCTTTTTTCCTATTTTCTTATGCACCTTCTTTATGAACAAAAGCCGCTGTCTCTATCTGCTGTACCTTCAGAATATGGTGGAGAAAATCCACATCTGTATCCAGTTCCTCCCTGAATAATATAATTGGGGGGCCGGGTTCATCTCCCGGGTGTGTTTTGCTGCTGAGCTAGCCCCCCTGCCTCAGTCAGTTGTGACTAGAGACCCCAAAAAAGTCGGGGGGGGGGGGGGGGGGGGTTCGTTTTTACCCACCATTTGGAAACGTTCTAAGCAGGTTATCCACGGTTGAAAACTTTATTAACGTATCAGCCAATCGTAGGAGGAGAAGACTAGTATGCCCACTTTTTGGGGGCTTCCGTTATCCCCACTGATTTTAATCGGTGCACACTATGTCCAAAGTTAGTGAAAGAAGCACCCTTTACCCACTTTTTACAAGCTGACTCCGATTGTAGCGGGAGGGCCGGTTCGGCCCTCCCTCCTTGCTAAATTGAGGGGTGGTTGCGCACCACCCTTCGCGTCAGTGAGGGCTCGCCGACGGCCAGCATTTCGCTGGCCGCCGGCCAGCTGGCTGTCGGATGGCTGGACGGCCGGCGGCCGGCCAAGTGACCGGCCGGCCACCAGCCGGCCAGCCGCCAGCCGCCGATCGCGGCCTCAGCCCGATCGGCGGCTAAGGGGCCACGAGGGCCTCAAGGGCGAGGCCTCGTAGCCTCGTGCCCTTGCCCCCCCTCACCCTCCTTGCAAGCGAGCAAGCGAGGATGAGGGATAGGGGAAGCGAGGATGAGAGCAAGGAGCGAGGGAAGCGCACGAGAGGATTCGGCGCGAAATCGCCGATCATGCCTCGCACACGAAGATTTCGTGCCGACGCGTCAAAAACAAAACTCAAGTTCGTTTAGGACAAACTATGAGTTTTGAAACCGGAAAACTCGTGCAAATGCACGAGTTTGAAGTAAACAACCCCCGGTTTGGGTCCCAAAACCAGGGGTTAGGTTAAAAACGTAAATGGGCCTCCAAAGACTCAAAATATTCGAGTCTCCCTCCTCTGAGTCGTTGATGACGATTGTCCCTCAGTCCTATGAAGGGGGTAAACCCCTAGCGCGGACTGAGAACACCATTCTGTGAACTCCGACGATGACTTCAGAGCAAGAACTGGAGACTCGACTCGTTATAGTAGTTCTCAGAGCCAGACGACCCCCGCGACTAAGGTTTTTGACGGAAACGGTGGCTACGCCACATATAAAATGCCACCGTCAGCTGCAAGCAGCAAGAGAAAGGCCACAAGGGACTACGACATCCATACTTCACAGATTCAAGCACCGTAAAGGGCATTGGATAGCTGAAAAAAATCTCTACTTGGTTGGGCCACTTCCTTCCAGCCTCTCCTCACTTCCAAAGGGCTCGGAGGATTTTTGTGGGGTGGGGTGGGGAGTTCTTACCCTAAAAAACCACAAAATCCTCCCCGTTTTCAAGGCTCCTTCAAAACTCCTTCATCCAAAAATTGGGACAGCGCCCCTTCCCAAGCTTAGGGAATCTCACGGCTTGAGAGCACCCTAAAAAGAAGGAGGGTGACACCTTGAAGGTTTTCTACGGCTCGCCAATGCCGCCGGCTCAAGGGAGATGCCGTCCAAGAACGCGAGAGGCTTTAAGGAGCTTGAAGAGAAGACTAAGGAAGAAAAGAAGTCAAGAGGAAGACAAGACGTTAGAAGAGACAGTGGAAGAATTGGTAAAAATTGTTAGGATTACTCTTGTCACTCTGTGCTCTTGTTTTGTGAGCGACACTCACATTCCTTCTCATTCCATTGTCTTCTAATTTTCTACTTTCCCAGGTACTAGTCCTAGTCAATCACTGTGAGCCACAGCTTAGGAAGACTAGTTTCAAAATCCACGCCCTTGTACCGACATGGCAGCCTAGAAAATTAGAAAGTAAATTTATAATTGCATCACCGGTTGTGAGAACAAGATCTTAGGAGGCGATTCCTCCTCAAATTTGTGGGGTGATCCTCACAACGATATTCACATGCTAGTTGCACTAGCGACGTGATGGCAAGTGCCGGACCGTCCAAGACCAACAAGGGCAAGGTGGTGACGTTCTCACCACACGCCCTCGGCGGACTCCAAATTTTGGGAGCCGCCGCCGCGAGCACGGTTGCCAACCCAAAGGCAACCGTACCGCCTAAGGCAACAGTATTGCCTAAGACAACCGACGCTAACCTCAGCAACACCGAGAAGCATGCGGAGGCTGGAAAAGTGCTCAACGAGTACGTCGACACGCACATGGGCGACAACCACGTGACGGACGACGCGATGGAGGAGGATCTCCCGGAGGGGGACTCCGACGAAGAGCACAAAGCCAACGATGGTGAAGGCGACGAGGATCGCGATTATCGTCATCGTCGTGCGGTGAACTCAAGCCGATTGCTCGGGAAGGGTAAGGCGTCCGTCACATTGCCTGAAGCTACCGACGGCAGCAAGACTTTCCAGAGCAGCAAGGGAACTGAAGGCAACCTCACGGGAAGTCCTCGCGAGAACTCTCCGGACAATTTTGTCACAAAGGCAATTCGCGATGACCGCCGCAGGCTCGCAGAGTTTGCTGCTGAGGCGGCAGGCTGACTCAACATCACCACAGATGGTGGAGGTACGGCACCACTCAGAGGAGTGGGGGCGGACCCCCCTTCTTATGATGTGGCCGCAATGGGACAGGGCAGCCCCCACTCAAGCATCATCACTGACGACAGTCTCCTCCAAAAGGTGGGACTCCTTGGAGGCGTGTACGCGAACCGTATCCTCTTATAGTGGGTAAAGGTGCACAGACAACGCGAGGCCATGGAGGCTATCATTGATGCTCTGACAACATCAGAGCTTAAGTTCGCGTTCGCCAACCTGCTGGCCCACGTCGGGCAGAGCATCACAGACCTCGACCGTGATCACCAGCTGTAGCGCCTGGCCGTCCATGAGGCAAGCCGCCGATGCAACAACCTCGACAAGGCATTGCGGAGTGTGTCCCTGGTGCGGATGCAGCAGCAAGCGTAACGTACCGTAGCTGCTGATGCCATTGTCGGTGGCAACGACGACTTGCCTACCTCGACGACTTTGGGGCCGGTCATGAACACGTTCTTCCTCCATAGTGTAGAGATCTTTTGGAAGGGGTGACGCTGACCGACTGGCTGAATCGCATGGAGCACATTCTACGTGTCCACAAGGCTCCACTCAGCTAGTGGGGCGACCTTGCCACGACGCGCCTTAAAGACAAGCCCTTCAAGTATGTGGTCAAGGAGTGGACTGCGCAGCAACCGCACCTTGAGTGGTAGCCCATGCCGTGAGTGGCTTATTGTGCGATTATGCATAAGAATTGCACCCAGTGTGAGGAGGCATAGCGTGCCTTCCACAAAATCAAGGACTTCAGGCAGCTGGGTGGCTTGCTCAAAGCCTACTTGAGCGGGTTCACCGCACTCGTAGAGGAAGCTCAAAGCTTCACCGAGGACGATGGAACTCAGACTTTCAAGTACCCAGAGTATATGCTCTTGGAGTACTTGCGTGACGATCTTGCCAGCAAGAAGCTGAAGGGCAAAACCACCACAACAGCAACCGGCCAGGCTTGGAGAAGCCGGAGGGTGTTTCGGGATTATATGAGTGAAGTGTATTCGGCAAACCCGAAGTACTACTCGGATGCACGGCCGGACGTGCGTGCATAGCAAGGCCGCGACGTACGCTTGGATGCTGCGAGGACTGGAGGAGCAGCCGGGGAGTGGGGCAGGGCCAAGGGCAAGCAGCCTGTAAACCCCCTAGTCAAGAAGTCTGGCGGGTACAAGACCCCAAACCACAAGCGCAGCCGCGACAATGACAAGCTGCAGGCGATGCGTGAGCATCGCAACACAGCATTTTGCGACGGAATCTGCCACAACTATATGCAGCCTGGTCACTTTAGGGCTCAGTGCCCTGAGGCTACTGGTGGTGGACAAGAGTCTGTGATGTTCACCGCAGCAGCAGCACCTCGTGGGGAGGGTGCAACAGGAGGCCGCAGACAGGGTTGTGGACAGGGTCGCGGTCGCGGCAATGTGCCCGGCCGTGGTAACAAACAAGGTCGTGGGGGCGGGTTTTCCCCACCCCTGAGTGACGTTAGTGGGGACCACTCAGGGATAAGACTTGATCACGAGTGTGGGTTCATGTTTTTAGACGAGGATGTTAAACAATTTGAGTTTTTTACGAGTTCAAATTTCTTCGTTGTTTTCTCCCCTCTCATTGAACCTCATTCTGCACTTGCTGATCGACATTACCCACTAAATCTTGCATCACCGGACGAGATGCATGACCAAACCTGCTTAGTGGTGGCGACACCAACCACTGTGTAAGAATTGTGTAACACAGTGATTGAAACAAACACCCTCAAAGCGATGAGTTCAATCACGTTCGCGGTACCTTTAGTCGAGGATTTCGCCCCAGTGAAATTTAAATACTGGAAGGTGCTAGCAAAATTCACACGTGCTTACAAGATGTGGACTATAGTAGGTGAATCATGGGAGCTACGACGTCCGCCGTCTAGATTCTGTGCATACCACAAACTCGGCTTGCCGTCGTCAAGCCTGTTCACTCGAAAGAGTGGAGGCAACATGATGATGTAGTTCAAAGGACACCTAGCTGGTGCTTCCATAAATGTACTTGCTGACACTGAAGGAGACGACTCCTTTGTTAGCTTTGGCTTTACCCAACAGGTTGGCCTGAAGTACGAGCCATCGAATGGCGCAGTTGTTGTCGGTGACAACCGTACGGTACCCGTGATCGGTACTTGAGAAGCGAAAATTTGTATTCAGGGTCAAGGGTACAAATTGTATTCAAGGGTTCAAGGGTTCAAGGGTACAGGGTATTCAAGGGTGAAAACAAGGCTCTAATGTGTTTTGAATCAAAGTGTTTGATCCTCTGAAAAGGACAGTGTCTTTTCACGTTGATTCCGAGTACAGAATTATCACCAACGCGACTCAAAGTCCATGTTAGCTTGTCTGCAATCCAGGTCAAGAGACGTATTCGACAGGATTGTCGTCACTTCTTGGCTGAGCTGCACATCGTAGAGGATGACGTGAAGGAATACACGCCACAAGAGATAAAATCTCTATTGGCGGAGTTCTTCGATGTATACCAAGACCCACCAGGTCGGCTTCCACCAGAAAGACACATGGGCCACACGATTCCGCTGTAACTGGACTTGACTCCTACGTTCAGACCCATGTATCGCCTTAGTCCAGCGGAAAGGCGAGAGGCCGAACGGCAAATCAAAGAGTACCTCGCAAAAGGATGGATTGAGCCAAGATGCTCGTCCTACGGTGCGCCGATCCTTTTTGTGAATAAAAAGGACGGTGGTTTACGCATGTGCGTGGATTACCGGGCGTTGAACAAGCTGACGGTGAAACATTGATTCCCCTTACCGCGGATCGAGGACCTTTTTGACCAACTCCAAGGGGCAAAAGTACCACCAAATCCGCATCACGGAAGATGGTGTTCCCAAAACTGTGTTTCGAATGCACAGCGACATTATCAGTTCCGGGTGTTATGCTTCGGGCTAACGAACGCCCCGGCAACCTTCCAAGGAGAAATGAACCGAACGTTCGCCAAGCAACTTGGTCGGTTTTTCTTGGTTTACCTGGACGATATCCTGGTTTTCTCCAAATCAATGAAAGAGTACATAGAGTATCTACTCGAAATCCTCGCAATCCTTTGGGAAGAGACGTTCTATGCAAAAGTGAGCAAGTGCAAGTTTGCACAAGATGAGCTCAAATACCTTGGACACATCGTCGGCAAAGACAACATCCGTGTCGCCCCACGAAAGGTCCAAGCCGTTGTAGACTGGCCACGCCCGGAAAATATTAAGCAGATTCGGACTTTCCTCGGCCTTGCAAACTACTTTTGACGGTTTATACAAGTGTATTCGACCCTGGTAGCACCTCTAACCAGGCTCACGCGAAAAGACGTACACTGGGAACAAACATCTGATTGCGAGAACTCTTTCCTTAAAGTCAAAGAGCTTCTATCCACAGCGTCCGTCCTAGCTCTTCCGGATCCATTGCAACTACGGGAGGTTCGATGTGATGCGTTGATAGTAGGACTCGAAGCCGTCCTCATGCAGAACGGTCACCCAGTTGCGTATGAGAGTCAGAATCTCATCCCTACAAAAACTCAGTACACGACTGGGGATCAAGTGCTCCTTGTCGTAGTACACACTTTCAAGATGTGGCATTGCTACCTCGAGGGTGCTGAAGGGGGTGTGACGGGTGTGGTTGACCATAATCCATTGCTGTTTTTCCACTTCAACCAAACCTGTCAAGACAACAAGCGTGTTGGAGCGAATACCTGAGCCGATTCTCGTTCACGTGGGAATATCGGCCAGGACGCATCAATGTGGCCGATCCACTAAGCCGATAGCCTGTGGAAATTAAAGCAACCACCAAGGTCGATCAATGTTTTATGGCTATTGTAACAGAAACAATACAATCACCAGATCCCCCTGCACCTCTATGGCAACCACCACAAGAGATTATCCATTATAACGATTTTGTAAACAGGATCCGGATGGGATATTGTGTGGATTTTTGGTTTCAAGACTCTCGAAATCTAGACAAGTACGGCTTGGTGGAGGCCACAGGAATCTCTTGGCATGTAGAACAAGTTGTTGTGCCAAACCCGGGAGACCTTCGAGCAAAGATTATCTCCCAGTTCCACGACCCGCTGGTCACAGGTCATGTGGGACTTCGAAAGACCGGACAGGCACTCTCGGACCACTATTGGTGGCCAGGATGGAGTATCGATGCCCGTAAGTATTGCATGACATGCGACCCATGTCTTCGGAATAAGTCTAGTAACAAGAAGCCTGCTGGACTCCGTGGGAGTGCGTCAGCATGGACTTCACTACTAGTGATGCCTACAACCACTGACGTAAACGTAGAGGACACCGCTCGTCTCTTCTTTGAGGGTGTCGTCAAGTACCACGGCTTGCCGTTGCGCATTCTCTCCGATCAAGATCAAAAGGTTGCTAGTAAGTTTTGGCAAAAGATGCACGAGTACTTCGGCAGTGAATCGCAAATGTCGACAGCGTTTCACCCTCAAACAGACGGAGAAACAGAGCACATGAACCGCACTTTATAAAAAATACTCCGCATGTACGTGGACCCTGCCATGCATGACTGGGACGAATTCCTAGCACCGGCAGAGTTTGCGGTGAATAACTCGGTGAACGAGTCTACACAGTTTACACCGTTTGTGTTGAATAGTGGTCGACATCCAGTGGTGCCCTCTTTATTGGTGAAGAGCGGGAGTACAGGAGGAAAGGTTTCCTTCTGCTCAAGCCTTTGCCAAGCACATAGACTCCTTGTTACAGGAGGCGAAGGGCCACCTTCAAGTTGCTCGGCAACGACAAAAGGCATATGCCGATAAAATTCGCCGTGAGGTCTAGTTTGACATCGGTGACAAGGTGTTGCTTAGCATTAGGAATCTTCGGCTGAAGTCGCCAGGGGCACAAAAACTTCTGGCAGGCTGCACTGATCGACGGGTGACAAGGAGCACAACCTAAACGCGGAAAACAAAATGAACAAAATTCCCGTAGGGCGGCATTCATGGACTGCAACCATAGGAGGTTGGGTACGCCCAACATGGTTGTCACGCGGACGCTCCAGCCTAAAAGGGGGAGGTTGCTAGCCGTGCTGACCGACAAGCTGCAGCTTAGGTCCAAGTGTCAGGCACGTGTTCATGTTTAGTAGGTGATTGAAATTATTAATTTTCTTTCACAATGTTGATGACTCACTAACCGACAATCCTACTTGTTGTTCATGAACCGAGACGGTTCATGATAAGTGGGGAGGAATGTAGCGGGAGGGCCGGTTCGGCTCTCCCTCCTCGCTGAAGCGAGGGGTGGTTGCACACCACCCCTCGCGTCAGCAAGGGCTGGCCGACGGCCAGCACTTCGCTGGCCGCCGGCCAGCTGGCTGTCGGACGGCTGGACGGCCGGCGGCCAGCCAAGTGACCGACCGGCCACCAGCAGGCCAGCCGCCAGCCGCCGATAGCAGCCTCAGTCCGATCGGTGGCTGAGGGGCCACCAGGGCCTCAAGGGCGAGGCCTTGTGGCCTCGTGCCCTCGCCCCCCCCACTCGCCCTCCTTGCAAGCGAGCAAGCGAGGACGAGGGATAGGGGGAGCGAGGGTGAGAGCAAGGAGCGAGGAAAGCGCACAAAAGGAGTCGGCGCAAAATCGTTGATCGTTCCTCGCACGCGACGATTTCGCGTCGACGCGACAAAAACGAAAGTCGAGTTCGTTTAGGACAAACTATGAGTTCTGAAACCAGAAACCTCTTGCAAATGCACGAGTTTGAGGTAAAAATCCCCGGTTTGGGTCCCAAAACGAGGGGTTAGGTTAAAAACGGAAATGGGCATCCGGAGACCTAAAATATTTTAGTCTCCCTGCTCTGGGTTGTTGATGTCGATTGCCCCTCAGTCCTGCAAAGGGGGTAAACCCCTGACGCGGACTGAGAATGCCATTTTGCAAACTCCGACGACGACTTCAAAGTAGGAGTTGGAGACTCGTCCCGTTCCGGGTCGAGTCTCCGGTCGGGCCGGGACCTCCAGCTCCAGCTCTGAGGTTGTCGTCGGAGTTCGCAAAATGGCATTCTCAGTCCGCGTCAAGGATTTACTCCCTTCGCACGACTGAGGGACGATCGTCATCAACGACCCAAAGCAGGGAGACTCGAATGTTTCCAGTCTCTGGAGGCCAATTTCCGTTTTTTACCTTACCCCTGGTTTTGGGATCCAAACCAGGGGTTTTTACCTTGAACTCGTGCATTCGCACGAGTTTTCCAGTTTCAAAACCCATAATTTGTCCTCAACGAACTTGATTTTATTTTTGACATGTCGGCACGAAATCGTCACGTGCGAGGCACGATCGGGGATTTCGCGCCGACTTTTCTCGTGCGCTTCTCTCATCCTCGTCCTCACCCTCGCTCCCCCTATCCCTCGTCCTCGCTTGCTCGTTTGCAAGGAGGGTGAGGGGGGGCGAGGGCACGAGGCCACTAGGCCTTGCCTTCGAGGCCCTCGTGGCCCCTCAGCCGTAGATCGGGCTGAGGCCGCGATCGGCGGCTGGTGGCTGGCCGGCTGGTGCCCGGCCGGTCGCTTGGCCGGCCGCCGGCCGTCCAGCCAACGGTCAGCGAAGTGCTGGCTTCCGGCCAGCCCTCGCTGACGTGAGGGGTGGTGCGCAACCACCCCTCGCTTCAGCGAGGAGGGAGGGCCGAACCGGCCCTCCCGCTACATTCCTCTCCATTTATCATGAACCGTCTCGGTTCATGAACAACAAGCAGGATTGTTAGGCAGTGAGTCATCAACATTGTGAAAGAAAATTAATAATTTCAATCACCAGCTAAACATGAACATGTGCATGGCACTTGGACATAAGCTGCAACTTGTCGGTCAGCACGGCTAGCGGCCTCCCCCCTTTAGGCTGGAGTGTCCGTGCGACAACCATGTTGGGCGTCCCCAATCTCCTATGGTTGCAATCCATGAATGCTGCCCTGCGGGAATGTTGTTCACTTTTTCCGCATTTAGGTGGTACCCCCTGACACGCGTCAATCCGTGCGAGCTGCCAGCTCGCTCCAATACTCGTTGACCACCCCTATGGGCAACTGAGACTCGGGCTCCCATGAGTTATGTTCAGGTCCACACCCGGCCCAATGAACAAGGTATTCCCTAACAATCCGCGACCGGAGAGTACGCTCTCAGTGCTGAAGTAGGCGCAGAACCTTGTATTGGCCATCGGCAGCAAGGACTGCCAGTGGTGGCTGAACGGTTCCCTCCGTAATGTATGGAGCCAACAGGCTCACATGAAACACATCATGTATCTTCATACTCGGCGAAAGCAGCGATTGGTAGGCCACTGGCCCGATGCGTGCAACGATGGGAAAGGACCCAATCCACTTCGGTAGAAGATTTCGTGCCCCTGGCGACTTCAGCTAAATATTCATAGTGCTAAGCAGCACTTTGTCACCGATGTCAAACGAGACCTCACGGCAACTTTTGTCAGCATATGCCTTTTGTCGTTGCCGAGCAGCTTGGAGGTGACCCTTCGCCTCCTGTAACAAGGAGTCGATGCGCTCGGCAAAGGCAGAAGGAACCTGTCCTTGTGTACTCCCACTCTTCACCAATGAAGAGGGTACCACTGGATGCCGACCTCTGTTCAACACGAACGGTGTGAACTATGTGGACTCGTTCATCGAGTTGTTCACCGTAAACTCTGTCGGTGCAAGGAATTTGTCCCAATCATGCATGGCAGGATCCACGTAGATTTGGAGCACCTACTCTAAAGTGCGATTCATGCACTCTTTTTGTCCGTTTGTTTGAGGGTGACATTTACGTCTCACTGCCGAAGTACTCGTGCATCTTTTGCCAGAACTTACTAGCAAATTTTTGTTCTCGATCGGAGATAATACGCAACGGCAAGCCGTGGTACTTTACGACACCCTCAAAGAAGAGACGAGCGGTCTCCACTGTATTCATGGCAGTGGTTGTAGGAATGAAGTGTGTCATCTTTGTCAAAAGATCCACAACCACTAGCATTGCATTGTGGTCACGGGCCGTGTCCAGAAGACCAATATGAATTCTATACTAATGCACTCCCATGGAGTCCCAGGAATGGGAAGCTGTTGGAGGAGCCCAGCAGACTTCTTGTTACTCGCCTTATTCTGAAGACACGGGTCGCATGTCATGCAATACTTACGGACATCGACACTCCATCCTGGCCATCAATAGTGGTCCGAGAGTGCCTGTCCGGTCTTTTGGGGTCCCACATGACCTTCGACCGGCGGGTCGTAGAACTGGGAGATAATCTTTGCTCGAAGGTCTCTCGAGTTTGGCACAACAACTTGTTCTCCGTGCCAGAAGATTCCTGCGGGCTCTACCAAGCCGTACTTGTCCAGATTTCAAGAGTCTTCAAACCAAGAATCCACACAGTATCCCATGTGGATCCTGTTTACAAAACCGTTGTAATGAATAATCTCTCTTCGTGGTTGTCGGAGAGGTGCAGGGGGATGTAGTGATTGTAGTGTTGCTGTTACAATAGCCATAAAACACCCACCGACCTTGGTGGTTACTTTGATTTCCACAGGCTGTCGGCTTAGTGGATCGGCCACATTGATGCGCCCTGGCCGATATTCCCATGTGAACGAGAATCAGCTCAGGTATTCGCTCCAACGTGCCTGTCTTCTTGACAGGTTCGGTTGTGTTTGGAAAAACACCAATGGATTATGGTCGGTCACGACCGTCACACCCCCTTCAGCACCCTCGAGGTAGCAACGTCACATTTTGAAAGCGTGTACTACCGCAAGGAGCTCTTGATCCCCAGTCGTGTACCGCGTTTCCGCGGAGATGAGCTTCCGGCTCTCATTCGCAACTGGGTGACCGTTTTGCATGAGAATAGCTCCGAGTTCTACTACCGACGCATCACATCGAACCTCCCACGGTTGCGATGGATCCGGAAGAGCTAGGACGGGTGCTGTGGATAGAAGCGTTTTGGCTTTGAGAAATGCATTCTCGCAATCATATGTCCATTCCCAACGCACGTCTTTTCGCATGAGCTTGGTTAGCGGTGCTACCAGGGTCGAATACCCTTGCATAAACCGTCGAAAGTAGCTTGCAAGGCCAAGGAAAGACCGAATCTGCCCAATATTTTCGGGGCGTGGCCAGTCCATAACGGCTTGGACCTTTCGTGGGTCGACACGGATGCCGTCCTTGTCGACGATGTGTCCAAGGTATTCGAGCTCACCTTGTGCAAACTTGCACTTGCTCACTTTCGCATAGAACTTTTGTTCCCGAAGGATTGTGAGAACTTCGCGCAGATGTTCTATGTACTCTTCCATTAATTTGGAAATAAACAGGATATCGTCCAGGTAAACCAAGACAAGCTATCTGAGTTGCTTGGCAAACGTTCGGTTCATTTCTCTTTGGAAGGTTGCCCGGGCATTTGTAAGCCCGAAGCATAACACTCAGAACTGATAGTGTCCCATGTGCGTTCAAAACGCGGTTTTGGGCACATCATCTTTCGTGATGCGGATTTTATGGTACCCTTGAGACAAATCCAAGGACAAAAATACTTTTGCGCCTTGGAGTTGGTCAAAAAGCTTGTTCAACGCCCGGTAATCCACGCACATGCGTAAACCACCGTCCTTTTTGTTCACAAAAAGGATCGGCGCACCGTATGGCGAGCTACTGGGCTCGATCCACCCTTTTGCAAGGTACTCTTTGATTTGGCGTTCGGCCTCTTGCCTTTCTGCTGGACTAAGACGATACATGGGTCTCAATGGAGGAGTCGCCTCTGGTTGCAGCGGAATCGTGTGGCCCATGTATCGTTTTGGTGGAAGCCCAGCCGGTGGGTCTTGGAATCATCCCAGAACTCCGCCAATAGAGATTTGATCTCTTGTAGCGTGCCTTCCTTCACATCGTCCTCCAGTTTTGCAACTGAGCCAAGAAGACGACAACCTTGTCCAATACATCTCTTGACCTGCATTGCAGACAAGCTGGCATGGACTTTGAGTCGGGTCGGTGATAGTTCCATACTTGGAATCAATGTAAAGCGAGGTTGTCCTTTTCGGATGATCAAACGCTCTGATTCAAAGCACATTAGAGCCTTGTTCTCACAGAGCCAGGGATCGCCTAGCACCATGTCAAACGGGTCAAGAAGGTTGATTACCTTCAACGTGACACTCTGTGTGTACCTTTAGATACAAATTTTTGCTTTACAAGTACCGATCACAGGTACTGTACGGTTGTCACCGACAACAACTGCACCATTCGATGGCTCGTACTTCATGCCAACCTGTCGAGTAAAGCCAAGGCTAACAAAAGTGTCGTCTCCTCCAGTGTCAGCAAGTCCGTTCACGGGAGCACCAACTAGGTGTCCTTTGAACTGCATCGTCATGTTGCCTCCACTCTTCCGAGTGAACAGGCTCGACCACGGCAAGCCGAGTTTGTGATAAACACAGAATCTGTAAAATGGGCGTCACAACTCCCATGATTCACCCACTCGAGTCCACATCTTGTGGGCACGTGTGAATTTGGTTAGCACCTTCCACTCTTTAAATTTGACTGGGTCAAAATTGTCGCCTAAAGGTACTGCGAACGTGATTGAACTCTTTGCTTTGAGGGTGTTTGCTTCAATCACTGTGTCACAGAACTCTTGCATAGTGGTCAGTGTCGCCACCACTAAGCATGTACGATCATGGATCTCGTCCAGAGATGCAAGGTTTAATGAGCAATGCCGGTTAGCAAGTGTAGAATGCGGTTCAACAAGAGGAGAGAAAATAACAGAGAATTTTGAACTCGTCAAAAACTCCAATTGTGTTTAACATCCTCATCTAAAAACATGAACCCACACTCGTGATCCAGCTTTACCCCTCAGTGGTCCCCATTAATGTCACTGAGGGGTGGGGAAATCCCGCCCCACGGCCTTGTCCGTTAGCACGACCGGGCCCATTGTCGCGACTGCGACCCTGTCCACGGTCCTGTCCACGGCCTCCTACTGCACCTTCTCCACGAGGTGCTGCTGCCGCAGCTAACGCCGCGGCCTCTAGTCCACCACCAGCAGCCTCAGGGCACTGAGCCCTTAAGTGGCTGGGCTGCATGCAGTTGTGGCAGAGCCCTTCACGGAAGGGTGTGTTGCGACGCTAACATGCCGCCTACAGCACGTCGTTCTCGTGACTGCGCTTGTTGTTGGGGCCCTTGTATCCACCAGCCTTCTTGGCTGGAGGGTTTGCGGGCTGCTTGCCCTTGACCCCACCTCGTTGTCCAGCTGACCCACCAGCCCCTGTAGCATCCATGCGCATGTTGCGGCCTTGCTATGCACGCGCATTCGGCCGTGCATCAGATTAGTGCATCGGGTTCGTCGAATACACTTCGCTCATGTAGTCGCGCAACGCCCTCCAGCTTGTCCAAGCTTGGCCAGTGGCTGTCGTGGTGGTCTTTTCCTTCAGCTTCTCGCTGGGGAGACCATCATGCAAGTACTCCAGCAGCATGCACTCCGGGTACTTGAAGGTCTGAGTCCCATCACCCTCGGTGAAGTTTTCGGCTTCCTCCACGACTGCGGCAAACTCGCTCAAGTAGGATTCGAGCGAGCTACCAAGGTGCCTGAAGTCCTTGATCTTATGGAAGGCGCGCTGCGCCTCCTCACGTTGGGTGCACTTCTTGTGCATGATCGCGCCGAAGGCCTCCCACGGCATGGGCTGCCACTCGAGGTGCGGCTGCTGCGCACTCCACTCCTTGACCACATACTTGAAGAGTTTTTCTTCAAGCCGCGTCGTGGCAAGGTCGCCCCACTGGCTGAGTGGAGCCTTGTGGACACGTAGAACGTGCTCTATGCGATTCAGCCAGTCAGTCAGCTTCACGCCCTTCCGGAAGATCTCCACACTGTGGAGGAAGGAGGTGTTCATGACCGGTCCCGAAGTCGTCGAGGTAGGCAAGTCGGCGCTGCCACCGGCAGTGGCATCCGCAGCTACGGCACGCTGCACTTGCTGCTGCATCCGCACCTGGGTCACGCTCTGCAATGCCTTGTTGATTTCGTTGCATCGGCGGCTTGCCTCATGGGCGGCCAGGCGCTGCAGCTGGCGATCACGGTCGAGGTCCGTGATGCTCTGCTCAACGTGGGCCAGCAGGTTGGCGAACGCGAACTTGAGCTCTGATGTCTTGAGAGCATCGACGATAGCCTCCAGGGCCTCGCGTTGTCCGTGCACCCTTACCCACTACAGGAGGGTACGGTTCACGTACACGCCTCCAAGGAGTCCCACCTTTCGGAGGAGACTGTCATTGGTGATGACGCTCGAGTGGGCGCTACCCTGCCCCATTGCGGCCACATCGTAGGAAGGGGGGTCCGCCCCCATTCCTCCGAGTGGTGCCGTATCTCCACCGTCGGTGGTGATCTTGAGTCGGCCTGCCACCTCAGTAGCAAACTCTGCGAGCCTATGACGGTCATCGCGAATTGCCTTCGCGGCATCGTCTTCGGGCTCGTTCTCACGGGAACTTCTCGTGTGACCGCTTTCAGCGCCCTTGCTGCTCTCGGCAGTCTCGCTACCGTCGGCAGCGGGCGATGCGACGGGCGTTTTATCCTTCTCGAGAAATCGGCTCGAGTTCGCCGCACGACGATGACGATGGTCACGATCCTCGTCGCCTTCGCCATTGTCGGCGTCATGCTCTTCGTCAGGGTCCCCCTCTAGGAGATCCTCCTCCATCGGGTGCTCCGTCGCGTGGGGTTGCCCACGTGCACGTCAACGTGCTCGTCGAGCACTATTTCGGCCTCCACACGCTTCTCGGTGTCGCTGAGGTTGGCGTCGGTTGCCTTAGGCGGTACGGTGGCCTTAGGCGGTACGATTGCCTTAGGCGGTATGGTTGCCTTAGGCGGTACGGTTGCCTTTGGATTGGCAACCGTGCTCGCGGCGGCGACTCCCAAAATTTGGAGTCCGCCGAGAGCTCATGGTGAGGCCGTCACCACCTTGCTCGTGTTGGTCTTAGACGGTCCGGCACTTGCCATCTCGTCGCCCATGCAACTAGCATGAAGACCGTTCTGAGGATCATGCCACAACTTAAAGGAGGAATCACCTCCTAAAATCTAGTTCTTACAATTGGTGAGGCAATTTTAATTTAAATTTCTATTTTTCTAGGCCGCCACATCGGCACAAGGTCGTGGATTTGTAGGCAAAACCCTAAGCCGTGACTCACGGCACTAGGAAAGCTAAGAAAACCTAGATAAACAAGCAAGTATAAGGTCAAGAAGCAAAAGATTACTTTTTTTCTTGTCTTCTTGTCTTCTGGTCTTCCTTGGTCTCTTCTTGCGTCTTCTTGGCACACCTTGCTCCCCCTTGGAGGCGCCTTTCTTGTGCTCCACGGCAATGTGGCGGCCTCCAAAAATTCTCCAACTAGCGCTTTTCTCCTTTTTCTTTTTCTCTCAGGCCGTGAGAGTCTCTCGTATTGGAGAAATGTGCTGCCCCAATTTTTGGTTGAAGAGGAGCGGAAGGAGCCTCGAGAAGAGGAGAAAAGTAGGTGGTTTTGGGGGTGGGTACCCCCTATCCCATCCCAAAAAAATTCCCCTAGCCCACTGGGATGGAGAAGAGACTTTGGAGAAGAATCCCCAAAAAATTAGAGCTCTTCTCTAGCTTCCTAACGCACTTTACGGTGCTTCAAACGATGAAATGTAGCTTCCGTAGTCCCTTCTGGCATTTCTGCTGCTGCTTGTAGCTGCCGGCAGTGTTTTATATATGCCGTAGCCGCCGTTTCCGTCCAACTCTTGATCGTGGGGGTCGTCTGGCTCTGAGAACCACTGTAACGGGCCAGAACCTCTAGCTCCTGCTCTGAAGTCGTCGTCGGAGTTCGCAGAATGGTGTTCTCAGTCCGCGTCAGGTGTTTACCCCCTTCGTAGGACTGCGGGGCAATCGTCATCAACGACCCAGAGCAGGGAGACTCGAATATCTTGAGTCTCTGGAGGCCCATTTTCGTTTCTAACCTTATCCCTGGTTTTGGGACCCAAACAAGGGGTTTTTACCTCGAACTCGTGCATTCGCACAATTTTTCCGGTTTCGAAACCCATAATTCATCCTAAACAAACTTGAGTTTTGTTTTTGATGCGTCGATGCAAAATCGTCGCGTGCGAGGCACGATCGGCGATTCCGCGCCGACTTTTCTCGTGCGCTTCTCTCTTTCTCGCCCTCACCCTCACTCCCCCTATCCCTCGTCCTCGCTTGCTCGTTTGCAAGGAGAGCGAGGGGGTGGAGGGCACGAGGCCACGAGGCCTCGCACGCGAGACCCTCGTGGCCAGCTCGCTGCCGGCCGTCCAGCCGGCCGGCAGCGAGCTGGCCGGCGGCCAGCGAAGTGCTGGCCGCCGGCCAGCCCTCGCTGACGCCAGGGGTGGTGCGCAACCACCTCTCGCTTCAGCGAGGAGGGAGGGCCGAACTGGCCCTCCCGCTACAACAAGTCATTTCCTCGAATATTTATATGAAGGAATACTATATTCTAGTATGTACGATATTTCTAGTGAATAGATAACGTATTTTAAGGTTGACAGACTGCCGTCGAATAGGACGGGATCTAAATGTCTCACATATTAGCAGAGAAAGGTACCTTGGGAGCTAAATCGCTACGACGACACAAGCAAGACCTTGCTAAACGCTAGCTGTCGACACTTGAAGAAAGGGGGCTGACGTCGTCGGCCTCGCTTCCATCGTTACGACATGTGATGTCGCGTTCGATTTTCAACGTGCAGTATTTTTTTTTCCGCATAGTGTGCAAAATAGTGAGTGGACCACCACTCGACCATACTCGAGCACGGTTGTCCATTTCGACAGGCGAACCCCACCAGCTGAATGCAAGAATGAGCTCAACGATTCAAAAGAGGCATGTTATGGAGAAGACATCAGACGGAAACTTCCAAATAAGCACCTCAGCCAAAACTAGCTGCGAAAGGCGACCATATTGTTGTATATTTTGGCAAAAATTAAAACATTACATTTTGCTGTTTTATTCGCTTTCGCATCCCATGTAAATAATAAGAGAACAAAAGCTGTGATGAATCCATAGAATCCTAAAATGTAATTGCTATAATACCCACCATTCCAATAGCATGCATATAGTACCGAAATTCTAGTCATGATTTTTCATAAGTGGGCACTGCGGTCACGGTTAGTCGGTATTCGCGTTTTGTGGACAAGGTGGTCAGTTGTTAAAACCAGTGGGTAATCGAGATATTTCATGAGAAAAGTGGGATGATCAAAACGTGGGGCGACTTTGTAAGTCGCCCCCATTCTCGCTCCAGCATGTCTGAGACGCCCCCATTCTGAGAAAAATGGCTGGGTCGCCCCCATTCCGGAAAGTCATGGCCAGGTCGCCCCCACTTTTGGTGCTTCGGGGAATTATGGCTAGGACGCCCAGTACGGATGAANGGGCGACTTTGTAAGTCGCCCCCATTCTCGCTCCGGCATGTCTGAGACGCCCCCATTCTGAGAAAAATGGCTGGGTCGCCCCCATTCCGGAAAGTCATGGCCAGGTCGCCCCCACTTTTGGTGCTTCGGGGAATTATGGCTAGGACGCCCAGTACGGATGAAATATTATCGACGTCTTGCCCCCACTTTAAAAAGTGGGGGCAAGATGACGATAATATTTTGTATCGCACATTGGTGAAAATCAGTTTCAATAAAAGCATACCGTATACAATTCCGGACACCGGGTCCGCCGTGTCCGACGTCCAGACTTGCTCGCATCGTTGTTGTCGACTTTTACATGTGACGGGTTAGACATTGTATATATATATATATATATTTTTTTACCTCATAGGGCGTCTCTAACAGCAGAGGAAATGTCGACCATATGAAATTATAGAGTTTCCTATGCCTTTCCCGGCAATGACTTGGGAGATGCCGCGATGGACGTACGAGCACGTAAAGCGAAAGCTGCCCATGTTCGGAAGTCCATCGCGCTGTTTCGCGGATTCTCTTAAAACAGGACCCCGCAAGTCATAGGGTCGAGGCCGACTAGGGACGGGTCCGTATAAAACATCGTCAAGGATCCAAACCAAGTAATATTGCGCCATCCTGATCGGAAAAAAACACATGTCAGACGGCTACGTAAACTGCCGCCGAGCGACAACAGCGGCATTAGGTTTATAGAAAAAACTATATATGGCCACGCGAGAGAGAGTTGTCATGCGTGAAGATGTTTATGTGAAATGGACATTGATGATGTATCGCGCGAAAACACACCCCGATTAACTACTCATGAGGTTCGCGCGAACTATATCGGTCGACACCAACAAACAAGTAAAGTTACGTGAATACCTCCATCGATGATCACTGAAACATGTCAGGCCAAGAGCACAGAAATGTCACCAAACGTTGCATCCATAAAAATCAAGTATACGTATGAAGAGAAGTACAACATAAAAAATCAGTAAAATTGTTTATATGTACATATATAGGTATACGTATACGTTTATTTTAAGTGTAGGTATAGGTATATGTATATATATATATATGTATTTGCATATGTATATGTATACGTATATGTATATGTATATTTATATGTATATGTATATGTATATGTATATGTATATGTATATGTATATGTATATGTATATGTATGTGTATGTGTATGTGTATGTGTATGTGTATGTGTATGTGTATATGTATATGTATATGTATATGTATATATATATGTATATGTATATGTATATGTATATGTATATATATATGTATATGTATATGTATATGTATATGTATATATATATGTATATGTATATGTATATGTATATGTATATATATATGTATATGTATATGTATATGTATATGTATATATATATGTATATGTATATGTATATGTATATGTATATATATATGTATATGTATATGTATATGTATATGTATATATATATGTATATGTATATGTATATGTATATGTATATATATATGTATATGTATATGTATATGTATATGTATATGTATATGTATATGTATATGTATATGTATATGTATATGTATATTTATATGTATATTTATATGTATATTTATATGTATATGTATATGTATATGTATGTGTATGTGTATTTGTATGTGTATGTGTATGTGTATGTTTATGTGTATGTGTATGTGTATGTGTATGTGTATGTGTATGTGTATGTGTATGTGTATGTGTATGTGTATGTGTATGTGTATGT
>SZWC01024435.1:11964-23659 GCA_023375785.1 Penium margaritaceum | reverse complement strand
TAGAAGGTGTGCCACCTTCCTGGACCCTCACTTGGCCTTCTAGAATCTTAAAGAGGAACTCTAGAGGTTGAGCTAGCTTCCTGGAATCTATTTTCCACTTCCCTTGAGGCAGGGCATAATTTCATCTTGTGGGACTTGAACCCGGGCCCCTGCCTCTAGAGGTGGATACCATTAACCACTAAGCCACTAAGGCTTGTCTTTTTGGTGTTCCTTTTTGGAGTCACTCCTGCCATGGTGAGGAGCATCATTCCAACAATCTCCCCCTTGCGCGTCACCCGTGGCAGTTGTCCATGCTCAGCGTGCAATTCAAGAGGCTTGAGAAAGCCCAAGCTCCATACAAGTAGCATCATGCCTGTCCTTGGGTTGCACCTTTGTCATGGCATCAGAGAGCATGTGCTTTGTGCCGCAATGCACAAGCACCAAATCACCCTTTGCAACAAGGTCTCGTGCAAAGTGATGCCGGATGTCTATGTGCTTGGTCCTCCGGTGTAGTACAGGGTTCTTGGTCAGGATGATGACACTCATGTTGTCAACATTGAGTGCCGTTGGCTTCTTTTGCGGCACCCCAATCTCCTTGAGCAATCGCCGCAGCCATAGTGTCTCCTTTGTAGCTTCCGCGAGCGCAATATACTCCGCCTCAGTGCTGGATAGAGCCACACTGTCCTGCTTCCGGCTTGCCCAAGACACCGCTGCACGACCAAGCACAAAAACATAGCCTGATGTTGACTTGCGGTCATCAACGTCACCTGCCCAGTCAGCATCAGAGTAGCCAACCAACTCAAGGGAGTTAGTCCGCGCTCCCCCTCCCAACACAAGTCGCGAATGTTTCGTTGCCTTCAAGTAGCGGAGGATTCTCTACACCGCTTGCCAATGTAGCGGCCCCGGATTAGCAACATAGCGGCTCACTTGTCCTTCAGCAAAGGCAAGGTCAGGTCGCGTCGCCACCATGGCACACATTATGCTGCCAACTGCGGACTGGTACGGTGCTCCAGCCATCTCCGCCTTCTCGTCCTTCGTGCTTGGGCCCATGCTCAAGCTCAGCTCACATGTCATTGTCATAGGTGTGCCGATGGGGTTGCACTCCTCCATGTTGTAGCGGCGGAGCACCTCCTGCACATGTTTTTCTTGGCCCATCTCCAGCGTGCGTGCTTTGCGGTCCCTCTTGATGGCGATGCCAAGGTAGTACTCAAGCTCGCCCATGTCTGTCATCTTGAACCGTCCGCCAAGCTGTTGCTTCGGGCTCTTGAGCTCCCCCTTATCCGAAGACACAAGGATGAGGTCATCCACGTAGAGGACGACAATTTGGTGGAGTCCTGGCTGATTACGCACGTACACGCTGTAATCGGCCTCGCAGCGCTTGAAAAAAGCTCACCCATGAAACTATCCATCTTGAGGTACCACATAAGCGGAGCTTGCTTCAGTCCATAGAGCGCCCTGCGAAGCCGGCACACCTTCCCTTGTGGTGCATCTACCCCCTCTGGCACCTCCATGTAGACTTCCTTATCCAGGTCGCTATTGAGGAACGCAGTTTTCACGTCCATTTGGTGGACTTCGTAGTCGCGTGCCGCTGCCACCGAGAGGATAATACGGATGGAGGCAAACTTGGCAACTGGTGCAAAGGTCTCATCGTAGTGCTCCCCTTTTCTCTGGGGATATCCTTTCACCACCAGCCGTGCCTTGTACTGCTCCACCTTCCCCTCCTTTGTGAGCTTCTTCCGGAAGATCCACTTGGAGCCGATGATTTTCTCGCCCTCCGGCCGGTCAACCAGCTCCCAAGTGTCGTTCTCCTCGTGGGAGGCAAGCTCAGATTTTATTGCTCCCTCCCACTCAGCCCCATCCTTCCACTGTTGTGCCTCCTTTACTGATTGAGGCTCCTCTTGCGTGAAGAAGGCTTGTGCAAACCCAGTCAAAATTCCCTTGTTGGCATCATACCTTTTTGTCCTTCTTCGCACATGGTTACTCGTGTGGGGCTCTTGAGGCGGTTGTTGTTGTTGCTGTCTCCTTTTGGCACCATCCTCTCCAAGCGCCTGCTCCCCCTCTCTTGGAGACCTTGGGGACATCTGTTGACTCCCCACCTCCACGTCCATCTTCGGTACTTCAGATTCCTCATCCGAACTGGCCAGAGAGTCTGCCGCTCGTCCATCCCTCAGGCGATGCTCTCCGGTTGGTGGTGATGCAAGGATGTCACCCTCATTCACGTCCTCCGGCGTCTCCCCCTCAAGGAGTGGGATCCACTCCCCCCTCTTGGAGAGACCTGCCTCCTTGTCTGTCCAACAGCTTTTCTCGTCGAACGTGACGTCGCGACTCCGCACAATCTGCTGCCTCCTTGGGTCAAAGAGTCGATACGCCTTGCTTTCGCTCTCATATCCAAGGAAAATATACCGGCGGGTACGCGGGTCCAGCTTGCTCCGTCCCTCACGTGCCTGCACCATTGCATGTGCAACACAACCAAAGGTGCGGAGGTGATCCACCGCCGGCTTCCTCCCGCTCCACACCTCTTGTGGCGTCTTCCACGCATTGCTCTCCTTGTCCTTCAGCGGCTTGGTCGGCATGAGATTCATGATGTACGCTGCTGTCCTTGCCACCTCCACCCAATACCGTTGTGTAAGGCCAGCGTCGCTCAACATGGATCGCACCATGTTAAGGATTGTGCGATTCACTCTCTCTACGACGCCATTCTGTTGTGGGGAGTGTGGAGTTGTTTTCTGCCACTCAATCCCCTTGCTCTTCATCCACCCAAGACACCCCGCATATTTGCCGCCATTGTCACTCCGGAATTTCTTCACCTTCAACTCTGTTTGCCGCTCCACGTCAGCCACAAACTCTTGCATGCATACAAGGACCTCACTCTTCCGCTTCATTGGGTAGAGGTAGAGTTTCCGGCTGTGGTCATTGATGAAGGTGAGGAAGTAGCGAGCTCCGCCGATGGAGCTCTCAAGCGGTCCACACAAATCTGTGTGTACCACGGCCAGTTTTGCCTATGCACGTGTCCCCTTGGCGACAAATGGCTGCCGAGTTGATTTGCCAATGATGCATGGCTCACACACGGTCTCCTTGGTTCCATCAAGGCCGCTGATTTGGAGACCCCGCACTCATTCCCTCTTAGCCATCTCCTTCACTGTTGATGGAGAAATGTGGCAGAGTCGGCGGTGCCATAGGTAGAGGTCTCCTCCGTCCTTCGTTGCAAGATTGGCGGCGTTGGACCCCACCCGGCTGCTGAGCATCTTCGCGCGTAGCAGGTACAAGTCGTCCTCCCTCTTGGCACGCGCAATCACCTCACCTTTGCCCTCTTTGTAGATGATGGCCTCCTTCTTTGTGAAGAGCACCTCAAGTCCCTTGTCGGTAAGGCGGCTGACAGAGAGCAGGTTTGCCCCAAAGTTAGGCATATGCAGCACATCGTAGATTGTGCTTGTGACAGGTTTTCCATCCACAATTGACACAATGCGGACGTTACCCTCACCGGCGGCCACCTCTGTTTTTCCATTGGCCACCGTCATGCGTCTCTCCGAGGCGCCGTAGGTGACAAATGCCGTCCTGTTGCATTGCGTGTGGCGGCCTGATCCGGAGTCGATGACGGCCACTCCCGGATCCTTCAAGTTGGTGGAGTTGTACGCCATAAGGGCGTGCTCATCTTTCTTCCCACCCCGCTGCGACCAATCTATTTTCTTCTTGGGACAGTTGCGCACGTAGTGGCCCTCCTTGCCGCTGTTGAAGCACTCCCCCTTCTTGTCACCCTTCTTAGTGCCCTGTTTGGCGCCCTTCCACTTGTCGCCTTGGCCTCCACTTTGAGGATGAACTGTGTAAGCTGAAGTTGACGCCGCTGCACTCTCTCGACCGCCACGCCGCATCCACTCATCGCGCACGTACTCAGCAACCTTCAGGTCCTTTAGCTCGTCGGAAGACCAGCCACCAAGGACTGTGATCATGGTACTCCAACTGTCAGGCAAGGCCAGAAGAAGATCATAGCTTGCAACTGAGAGTCGACCTCCCAACCCGTGGCCACACACTCAGCTGCGAGGGACTCAATCTGCTGCATGATCTCCATGATGTTGTCGCCTTTGTTGGCTCGGAGGTTGACGAGCCGTTTGAAGATGAAGAGCTGATCGGCAAGGTTGCTTGACAGGTAGATGTAGCAGAGTTTTGACCATGCGTCCGCGGCCAAGGTGCATCCTTGGATGTGCCCAAGTTATGGTGGGCATAACGCGGACACAAGAAGCGTCAATGCCTTTTTGTTGCGCTTCTTGTAGGCCTCCTTCACCTCAGCCGTTGTAGTCTCCGGTGGAGCAGTCTCATCACCTTTTACGAGCTCAAGCAGTCCCTTGTCGTCCAGGAAGACCTCAAACTGCCACCTCCACAAGGCAAAGCCTGTCCCATCAAACTTAAGGAAAGCGCGGCTGCTCTCTTGCTCGTTGGTTGCCATGTCTTACTGTTGGAAGCGTGAAATCAAGCTGGCTTTGAACCCCTTAGTGGCGTGGGCCCATAACCCTTTGTTGGCCTGAGGGTGAGTGTGCACCCTGGAGGGTCCCTAGCAGTGGCTGTTTCACACCACTAATTGTTTTTGGAGAGACTAAAACTGTGGAGGCATCTGGTTCCACAGATGGCAAAATCTGGTCAAAGAGTGAGGTAATAGTTTTGGCCTCAATTGGATGGGAGTTAACACTTGATCAAGGCTCACAAGAAATTGCATTTTATAGCCACTGATCTAAGCTTTCCAGAGCACCAAAGCATGCAAGATTTGGAGCTTTCTAGCATATTCTATGGCTTCTAGAGTGCTCCTTGGTAGGCTGTCCTTTTTCCACCTAGGAAGGCATCCCTTCCCTCCTCTAGAAGCTTCTGCCCCTTCCTAGATTCCTCAGCTTGCTTCTAGTAGGAGGGAAGGTGTCCAGAAGACCAAGACACCTCTAGATGCCTTGTAGGACAAGTCACCCCTTCTAGAAGGTGTACCACCTTCCTGGACCCTCACCTGGCCTTCTAGAATCTTAAAGAGGAACTCTAGAGGTTGAGCTAGCTTCCTGGCATCTATTTTCCACCTCCCTTGAGGCAGGGCATAACTTCATCTTGTGGGACTTGAACCCGGGCCCCTGCCTCTAGAGGTGGACACCATTAACCACTAAGCCACTAAGGCTTGTCTTTTTGGTGTTCCTTTTTGGAGTCACTCCTGCCATGGTGAGGAGCATCATTCCAACAAGGTACTAGTGCCTGATTCTTGTGCCTGGTTCTTGAGCCTGGTTCTTGTGCCAGGTTCTTGTGCCTGGTTCTTGTGCCTGATTCTTGTGCCTGGTTCTTGTGCCTGGTTCTTGTGCCTTGTTCTTTTGCCTGGTTCATGTGCCTGGTTCTTGTGCCCGGTTCTTGTGCCTAGTTCTTGTGCCTGGTTCTTGTTCCTGGTTCTTGTGCCTGGTTCTTGTGCCTGGTTCTCGTGCCTGGTTCTTGTGCCTGGTTCTTGTACCTGGTTCTTGTTCCTGGTTCTTGTGCCTGGTTCTTGTGCCTGGTTC
This sequence comes from Penium margaritaceum, assembly GCA_023375785.1. Classification (NCBI taxonomy): domain Eukaryota; kingdom Viridiplantae; phylum Streptophyta; class Zygnematophyceae; order Desmidiales; family Peniaceae; genus Penium; species Penium margaritaceum. The sequence continues at coordinate 18,167 of SZWC01024435.1, read as the reverse complement.
TTGTCCCTGGTTCTTGTGCCTGGTTCTTGTGCCTGGTTCTTCTGCCTGGTTCTTGTGCCTGGTTCTTGTGCCTCGTTCTTGTGCCTGATTCTTGTTCCTGGTTCGTCTGCCTGGTTCTTGTGCCTGGTTCTTGTGCCTCGTTCTTGTGCCTGATTCTTGTTCCTGGTTCGTCTGCCTGGTTCTTGTGCCTGGTTCTTGTGCCTCGTTCTTGTGCCTGATTCTTGTTCCTGGTTCGTCTGCCTGGTTCTTGTGCCTGGTTCTTGTGCCTCGTTCTTGTGCCTGATTCTTGTTCCTGGTTCGTCTGCCTGGTTCTTGTGCCTGGTTCTTGTGCCTCGTTCTTGTGCCTGATTCTTGTTCCTGGTTCGTCTGCCTGGTTCTTGTGCCTGGTTCTTGTGCCTCGTTCTTGTGCCTGATTCTTGTTCCTGGTTCGTCTGCCTGGTTCTTGTGCCTGGTTCTTGTGCCTCGTTCTTGTGCCTGATTCTTGTTCCTGGTTCGTCTGCCTGGTTCTTGTGCCTGGTTCTTGTGCCTCGTTCTTGTGCCTGATTCTTGTTCCTGGTTCGTCTGCCTGGTTCTTGTGCCTGGTTCTTGTGCCTCGTTCTTGTGCCTGATTCTTGTTCCTGGTTCGTCTGCCTGGTTCTTGTGCCTGGTTCTTGTGCCTCGTTCTTGTGCCTGATTCTTGTTCCTGGTTCGTCTGCCTGGTTCTTGTGCCTGGTTCTTGTGCCTCGTTCTTGTGCCTGATTCTTGTTCCTGGTTCGTCTGCCTGGTTCTTGTGCCTGGTTCTTGTGCCTCGTTCTTGTGCCTGATTCTTGTTCCTGGTTCGTCTGCCTGGTTCTTGTGCCTGGTTCTTGTGCCTCGTTCTTGTGCCTGATTCTTGTTCCTGGTTCGTCTGCCTGGTTCTTGTGCCTGGTTCTTGTGCCTCGTTCTTGTGCCTGATTCTTGTTCCTGGTTCGTCTGCCTGGTTCTTGTGCCTGGTTCTTGTGCCTCGTTCTTGTGCCTGATTCTTGTTCCTGGTTCGTCTGCCTGGTTCTTGTGCCTGGTTCTTGTGCCTCGTTCTTGTGCCTGATTCTTGTTCCTGGTTCGTCTGCCTGGTTCTTGTGCCTGGTTCTTGTGCCTCGTTCTTGTGCCTGATTCTTGTTCCTGGTTCGTCTGCCTGGTTCTTGTGCCTGGTTCTTGTGCCTCGTTCTTGTGCCTGATTCTTGTTCCTGGTTCGTCTGCCTGGTTCTTGTGCCTGGTTCTTGTGCCTCGTTCTTGTGCCTGATTCTTGTTCCTGGTTCGTCTGCCTGGTTCTTGTGCCTGGTTCTTGTGCCTCGTTCTTGTGCCTGATTCTTGTTCCTGGTTCGTCTGCCTGGTTCTTGTGCCTGGTTCTTGTGCCTCGTTCTTGTGCCTGATTCTTGTTCCTGGTTCGTCTGCCTGGTTCTTGTGCCTGGTTCTTGTGCCTCGTTCTTGTGCCTGATTCTTGTTCCTGGTTCGTCTGCCTGGTTCTTGTGCCTGGTTCTTGTGCCTCGTTCTTGTGCCTGATTCTTGTTCCTGGTTCGTCTGCCTGGTTCTTGTGCCTGGTTCTTGTGCCTCGTTCTTGTGCCTGATTCTTGTTCCTGGTTCGTCTGCCTGGTTCTTGTGCCTGGTTCTTGTGCCTCGTTCTTGTGCCTGATTCTTGTTCCTGGTTCGTCTGCCTGGTTCTTGTGCCTGGTTCTTGTGCCTCGTTCTTGTGCCTGATTCTTGTTCCTGGTTCGTCTGCCTGGTTCTTGTGCCTGGTTCTTGTGCCTCGTTCTTGTGCCTGATTCTTGTTCCTGGTTCGTCTGCCTGGTTCTTGTGCCTGGTTCTTGTGCCTCGTTCTTGTGCCTGATTCTTGTTCCTGGTTCGTCTGCCTGGTTCTTGTGCCTGGTTCTTGTGCCTCGTTCTTGTGCCTGATTCTTGTTCCTGGTTCGTCTGCCTGGTTCTTGTGCCTGGTTCTTGTGCCTCGTTCTTGTGCCTGATTCTTGTTCCTGGTTCGTCTGCCTGGTTCTTGTGCCTGGTTCTTGTGCCTCGTTCTTGTGCCTGATTCTTGTTCCTGGTTCGTCTGCCTGGTTCTTGTGCCTGGTTCTTGTGCCTCGTTCTTGTGCCTGATTCTTGTTCCTGGTTCGTCTGCCTGGTTCTTGTGCCTGGTTCTTGTGCCTCGTTCTTGTGCCTGATTCTTGTTCCTGGTTCGTCTGCCTGGTTCTTGTGCCTGGTTCTTGTGCCTCGTTCTTGTGCCTGATTCTTGTTCCTGGTTCGTCTGCCTGGTTCTTGTGCCTGGTTCTTGTGCCTCGTTCTTGTGCCTGATTCTTGTTCCTGGTTCGTCTGCCTGGTTCTTGTGCCTGGTTCTTGTGCCTCGTTCTTGTGCCTGATTCTTGTTCCTGGTTCGTCTGCCTGGTTCTTGTGCCTGGTTCTTGTGCCTCGTTCTTGTGCCTGATTCTTGTTCCTGGTTCGTCTGCCTGGTTCTTGTGCCTGGTTCTTGTGCCTCGTTCTTGTGCCTGATTCTTGTTCCTGGTTCGTCTGCCTGGTTCTTGTGCCTGGTTCTTGTGCCTCGTTCTTGTGCCTGATTCTTGTTCCTGGTTCGTCTGCCTGGTTCTTGTGCCTGGTTCTTGTGCCTCGTTCTTGTGCCTGATTCTTGTTCCTGGTTCGTCTGCCTGGTTCTTGTGCCTGGTTCTTGTGCCTCGTTCTTGTGCCTGATTCTTGTTCCTGGTTCGTCTGCCTGGTTCTTGTGCCTGGTTCTTGTGCCTCGTTCTTGTGCCTGATTCTTGTTCCTGGTTCGTCTGCCTGGTTCTTGTGCCTGGTTCTTGTGCCTCGTTCTTGTGCCTGATTCTTGTTCCTGGTTCGTCTGCCTGGTTCTTGTGCCTGGTTCTTGTGCCTGATTCTTGTGCCTGATTCTTGTGCCTGGTTCTTGTGCCTGGTTCTTGTGCCTGGTTCTTGTGCCTGGTTCTTGTGCCTGGTTCTTGTGCCTGGTTCATGTGCCTTGTTCTTGTGCCTGAGAATTCTTCTGGATATTTGTACTTGATGCTTGTGCCTAGTACCTTTGCCTGGTACTTGTGCCCTTTACTCGTGCGTGATACTTGTGCCTGATAATTTTGCTTGATACTTACGTCTAATACTTGGGCCTGATATTTGTGCCTGGTACTTGTGCCTTATACTTGTGCCTTATACTTGTGCCTCAGACTTGTGCCTGACACTTGTGTCTGTTGCTTGAGCTGGATACATGTGCCAGATATTGTGGTCGATATGTCTGCCTGATACTTTTGCCCATAACTTGTGCCTGGTTCTTTTGCCTGGTTCTTGTGCCTGGTTCTTGCGCCTGATTCTTGTTCCTGGTTCTTGTGCCTGGTTCTTGTGCCTGGTTCTTGTTCCTGGTTCTTGTGCCGTGTTCTTGTGCCTGGTTCTTGGGCCTGGTTCTTGTGCCTGGTTCTTGTGCCTGATTCTTGTGCCTGGTTCTTGTGCCTGGTTCTTGTGCCTGGTTCTANNTGTTCTTGTGCCTGGTTCTTGGGCCTGGTTCTTGTGCCTGGTTCTTGTGCCTTGTTCTTGTGCCTGGTTCTTGTGCCTGGTTCATGTGCCTGGTTCTTGTGCCTGAGAATTCTTCCGGATATTTGTACTTGATGCTTGTGCCTGATTCCTGTGCCTGGTACTTGTGCCCTTTACTCGTGCGTGATACTTGTGCCTGATAACTTTGCTTGATACTTATGTCTAATACTTGGGCCTGATATTTGTGCCTGGTACTTGTGCATTATACTCGTGCCTTATACTTGTGCCTCAGACTTGAGCTGGACACTTGTATCTGTTGCTTGAGCTGGATACATGTGCCTTATTCTTGTGCTCGATATGTCTGCCTGATACCTTTGCCGATTACTTGTGCCTGGTTCTTTTGCCTGGTTCTTGTGCCTGGTTCTTGTGCCTGATTCTTGTTCCTGGTTCTTGTCCCTGGTTCTTGTGCCTGGTTCTTATGCCTTGTTCTTGTGCCTGGTTCTTGTGCCTGGTTCTTGTGCCTGGTACTTGTGCTTGGTTCTTGTTCCTGGTTCTTGTACCTGGTTCTTGTGCCTGGTTCTTTTGCCTTGTTCTTATGCCTTGTTCTTGTGCCTGGTTCTTCTGCTTGGTTCTCATGCCTGGTTCTTGTGCCTGGTTCTTGTGCCTGGTTTTTGTGCCTTGTTCCTGTGCCTGGTTCTTGTGCCTGGTTCTTATGCCTTGTTCTTGTGCCTGGATCTTGTGCCTGGTTCTTGTGCCTGGTTCTTGTGCCTTGTTCCTGTGCCTGGTTCTTGTGCCTGGTTCTTATGCCTTGTTCTTGTGCCTGGTTCTTCTGCTTGGTTCTCGTGCCTGGTTCTTGTGCCTGGTTCTTGTGCCTGATTCTTGTCCCTGGTTCTTGTGCCTGGTTCTTGTGCCTTGTTTTTGTGCCTGGGTCTTGTGCCTGGTTCTTGTGCCTGATTCTTGTGCCTGGATCTTGTGCCTCGTTCTTGTGCCTCGTTCTTGTGCCTGGTTCTTGTGCCTGGTTTTTGTGCCTTGTTCCTGTGCCTGGTTCTTGTGCCTGGTTCTTATGCCTTGTTCTTGTGCCTGGTTCTTCTGCTTGGTTCTCGTGCCTGGTTCTTGTGCCTGGTTCTTGTGCCTGATTCTTGTCCCTGGTTCTTGTGCCTGGTTCTTGTGCCTTGTTTTTGTGCCTGGGTCTTGTGCCTGGTTCTTGTGCCTGATTCTTGTGCCTGGATCTTGTGCCTCGTTCTTGTGCCTCGTTCTTGTGCCTGGTTCTTGTGCCTGGTTTTTGTGCCTTGTTCCTGTGCCTGGTTCTTGTGCCTGGTTCTTATGCCTTGTTCTTGTGCCTGGTTCTTCTGCTTGGTTCTCGTGCCTGGTTCTTGTGCCTGGTTCTTGTGCCTGATTCTTGTCCCTGGTTCTTGTGCCTGGTTCTTGTGCCTTGTTTTTGTGCCTGGGTCTTGTGCCTGGTTCTTGTGCCTGATTCTTGTGCCTGGATCTTGTGCCTCGTTCTTGTGCCTCGTTCTTGTGCCTGGTTCTTGTGCCTGGTTTTTGTGCCTTGTTCCTGTGCCTGGTTCTTGTGCCTGGTTCTTATGCCTTGTTCTTGTGCCTGGTTCTTCTGCTTGGTTCTCGTGCCTGGTTCTTGTGCCTGGTTCTTGTGCCTGATTCTTGTCCCTGGTTCTTGTGCCTGGTTCTTGTGCCTTGTTTTTGTGCCTGGGTCTTGTGCCTGGTTCTTGTGCCTGATTCTTGTGCCTGGATCTTGTGCCTCGTTCTTGTGCCTCGTTCTTGTGCCTGGTTCTTGTGCCTGGTTTTTGTGCCTTGTTCCTGTGCCTGGTTCTTGTGCCTGGTTCTTATGCCTTGTTCTTGTGCCTGGTTCTTCTGCTTGGTTCTCGTGCCTGGTTCTTGTGCCTGGTTCTTGTGCCTGATTCTTGTCCCTGGTTCTTGTGCCTGGTTCTTGTGCCTTGTTTTTGTGCCTGGGTCTTGTGCCTGGTTCTTGTGCCTGATTCTTGTGCCTGGATCTTGTGCCTCGTTCTTGTGCCTCGTTCTTGTGCCTGGTTCTTGTGCCTGGTTTTTGTGCCTTGTTCCTGTGCCTGGTTCTTGTGCCTGGTTCTTATGCCTTGTTCTTGTGCCTGGTTCTTCTGCTTGGTTCTCGTGCCTGGTTCTTGTGCCTGGTTCTTGTGCCTGATTCTTGTCCCTGGTTCTTGTGCCTGGTTCTTGTGCCTTGTTTTTGTGCCTGGGTCTTGTGCCTGGTTCTTGTGCCTGATTCTTGTGCCTGGTTCTTGTGCCTGGTTCTTGTGCCTGGTTCTTGTGCCTGGTTCTTGTGCCTGATTCTTGTGTCTGGTTCCTGTGCATTGTTCTTGTGCCTGGTTCTTGTGCCTGGTTTTTGTGCCTGGTTCTTGTGCCTGCATCTTGTGCCTGGTTCTTGTGCCTGGTTCTTGTGCCTGGTTCTTGTGTCTGGTTCTTGTGCCTTGTTCTTGTTCCTGGTTTTTGTGCCTGGTTCTCATTCCTGGTTCTTGTGCTTGATTCTTGTGCCTGGTTCTTGTTCCTAGTTCTTTTGCCTGGTACTTGTGCCTGGTTCTTGTGCCTGGTACTTGTGCCTGATTCTTGTGTCTGGTTCTTGCGCTTTGTTCTTGTGCCTGGTTCTTGTGCCTGGTTCTTGTGCCTGGTTCTTGTGCCTGGTTCTTTTGCCTGGTTCTTGTGCCTGGTTCTTGTGCCTGGTTCTTGTGCCTGGTTCTTGTGCC
>SZWC01024434.1:0-26201 GCA_023375785.1 Penium margaritaceum | reverse complement strand
GGGGGGGTGGGGGGGGGGAGGGGCGGCTTCTGCTGTCATTCATGCGCGCCGCAAGTGCGGAACTTGAAGTTGCCCCAATTCTCTCAGAACTATGGTCAGGTTTGCCCCATTCTGAGAAATATATCCAGATGACACCTATTCTGCGTTTGCAGGAGATTATCTCAAGAGTGCCCAGTCAGAAAAGAATATTTCTCCTTATATTTCCAATGATTTGAATGAATTATTTGAAATTTATGCCCTGTTGAAAGAGCAACATAGCGCCATGGTAAAGATGGGGTGAACTCATACAATATTCTTCAAATGGGGGTGACCTTCAGATAAGTTCATAAAAGAGGGTATGCTAAATATTTCCCGGCCAGGATGGGGGCGTATTAGGGATTAACCACAGGCCATGATCCAGATCAAACGGTAGAGTTTTTTGGTAGGTTTGTGTGTGGGTTATGCCGAGCGTACGTGGATAGTTCACAACGAGGACTTCCAATGCAGAAGACTCTTTCACGAATTGGACAGGTGCATAATTTTTAATTCGAAATAGGTATACTTCAATGACAAGTGCCGAAATAGTCGAGCACCTATATTGTTACGCCACACGGAACATGGGTAGTTCACAAGGATCGGGTGTGGAGCAGAAGACAGTGTGTGGAATTGGGACATGAATTTCATTTAGGGGGAAGTTTACTTCGATGACAATTGTCAAACATGTCGGGCGCATTAATACAGAAGTAAGAAACATGCGTGGAAGCTTCCTAGCGATATTGCACTTGACTAGGCGTCAATGCCTGGTCAGACAGTGACGACAGTCACAAGTCGTGCACACAACGGCAAGGGTCTGGCTAGGGGACACAAGGCAAAGTGTCAGAATGCTTCAATAGCATTTGCAGAGAGCAATGACAAATGACAGGTCAATGGCATAAGTACCTGTCGCGATGCACGGCGGGTGTAGCACGCGGCAGTGCAAGGTCTGTCCTAAAAACCAGCCTAAAACCACTGTTTTGGTCGTAACTCATCGTAGACAAGTCAGAACGCTACGCCGTCCAAACCTACACATGCAGAATCTCAAGCCGGACGCTAAAACTGGTCACATGCATGCATCCGGCAACAAACGGTGGACACACAATGCAAAGACATGCAAATCGGGCCGACGGCCAGTCCACCGATAAAATCCTACAAGCTGAAGAAAAACTGTAGAAGGTCCCAGACAGCATCCAGTACTCTGGGGCGACCGTCGATCAGCTCCGAGCAGGTAGTCCACCACCAGACGACGCCCCGGTGCCACCTGGGTCCGCATCAGGGATCTACACAAGCATGGACACTGCCGAGTGGTCACAGTAAACTATACAGGTCGACAGGAACGTCACAAATCACAACACTCCACCATGACCCGATGGTACGCATGTCCATACACGTGTAGCACTGAAACGAGTGCAAAAACAGTCGTGACACAGACACAGACACACCCCGTACTCAACCACTCTCAGGCAAGGGCCGAAGCCCAACGGAACGAATGGCCACGAGAAACTTCGCGCGCGCCAGTGTCTTCGTCAAGAAGTAAGCACGCTGCATGTCAGTGCCGACCCATGTGACGGAGATCACGTGTCACTCCACCGGATCACGCACGGAGTGATGCTCAACCGCCATGTGCTTCATGCGAGTATGAAAGACACCTTAATTCTCCGCAATGGCAAGAGCACTCTGGTTGTCACAACGAAGCACAATGGCGGGCACCGACCGACCCAGCTCAAGGAACAGGCACTGCAGCCACACTGCCTCAGTAGCCCCTGCACCCAGAGCAACATACTCTACCTCCGACGAGCTACATGCGATGCAGCCCTGCTTCCCACTGCGCCAGGACACAGCAATACCACCAAGCATGAACACGGAACCGGTGCGACTGCGTCCATCTGGGCTCCAGGCCCAGTCGCTGTCGGTGTAGTCGTCAAGAACCACCGGACACTGCCGGCGAAAGCAGAGTCCGAGGTACGGCGTGGAAACCACATACAGCACCACTCGCACAGTCGCCTGGAGGCCTCTAGTACGTGGAGCCTGCGAAAACTGTGCAAGTAGGTTGACGGCAAAAGCGATGTCGGGGCGTGTGGTAGTGGCCAGGTACATGAGAGATCCGATGAGGCGGAGGTACAGAGTCACATCCACTGTCTCCCCCAATTGTGTGGGATCGTCCACCTTCAAGGCGTCCTGCCCGTCAGGTGTGAGAGGTGTGGAGGCCGTTGGCACTGCGCCAAGGAGGTCACAGAAGCGCTCCCCCACAACGCGTGCGTATCGGGCCTGATGCAACAGAAGCGTCCGGCATCTGCGGTCTCATACAATCTCCATGCCAAGAAACACCCCTGCAGGACCAAGGTCCTTCATCCTATAGGCAGTCTGGAGGACCGCTTTGGCCTCCTTCACGGCCTCCATGGAGGGAGACGCGATCAGGAGGTCGTCCACGTAGGCCAGGATGGCAGTGAACCGCTCAGGCGCCTGTCGGATGAAAAGAGAGGGATCTGCCTCGCTCTGTACATATCCCGCTCAAGTCAGAGTGTCCGTGATCTCCCAGTTCCAGCACCGAGGAGACTGTTTGAGTCCGTACAAGGACTTGCGCAAGCGCTAGACCTTGTCACCGTCCTCAAAGCCTGGTGGCTGGGCCACGTAAATCTCCTCATCCAAAGAGCCATGGAGGAACGCATTGTTCACATCCATCTGGTGCAATTCCCAGTCCTGCTGAGCCATCACACCAAACAGAGCGCGAGCTGAGGTCATGCGGCCGACAGGGACAAAGATGTCAGTGTAACCAATGCCCTCGATCTGAGAGTACCCATTGACGACCAAGCGAGCCTTGTGGCGTTCCAGTGAGCCATCCGGCTTCACTTTCTTGCGAAAGACCCACTTGACCTGAATCACCTTCCTCCCAGGTGGAAGGCCGACTAGATCGTAAACTCCGTGCTCTCGGATGGCACGGAGCTCATCCTCGCAGGCGGCACGCCAGACATCGGCATCCTCTGATGAGAGGGCGTCCCTCAGTGTGCCCGGATCAGGCGCCAACGAGGGAGAGCTCTGAGTGGCGAGTGCACACGCCTCAGAACTGGGCCTGATGACCACAAGGTCAGTTGCTGCATCACAAGCGGTACGAAACTCGCGAGTGACGAGATCGTGCCCTACAGGACACGCTGGATGTACCTCTGTGTGATCTGTACGGACACTCAGGCCGAGGACCTTTGTGCTGGGATCTCCACTAGCAACGCTGCGAGTGGAGCGCCTGAGTGCTGGACCTCACACTCACGGGGCTCCGGAGCCCAACGGTCGAAGACGACCACCGGGCTCACGCGAGTAGCGTGGGCTCGAAGGGCTGACCGCAGGCTCAGAGACAAGCACGACCACATCCAGTGAGGACTGAGGCACAGGGACAGGTGATGTAGTGGGAAGAGAGGCTGGTGAACGGATGGGAGATGCATGACTTGGAGTGGCAGCAGGACCGTCCACAGAGACAGGAGTACCGGTGGACAGAGGGACAGCATCATGGGTGTCTGTGGGGCACGAGGGTGTAGGAGAGGAGACAGGCTGGACGGGAGAGGTCTTTGGGCCGACAGCAATGATCACCGGGTCATCAAGAGCCGGAGATCGAGAAGTGGAGGGGGCTCGAATGGACACATCAGCCGGACAAGAGGTGCTTGTAGGCTCAAACTCCCCCATCCGTCGAGAAACCTCACATGTAGGAACGTGTGTGAGTGACATCAACACAATCGATGTCAGATCGCGGTAGGTGAGAGACTCAAAGAAGAGAGCGTCGAAGGACTCAACAATGCAACAACGGACGGGGTCCCAAAAATGCCAGGCCTTCGACCGCGGGGAGATACCAACGAAGGCACAAAAGTGACCCCGCGGAGAGACATTGGACCCCTGCTGATCCTCCGTGTACCACACAGAAGCCACTGAGCCCTAGACACGAGCAAGATGCAGATCGGCACGGTGGCTAAACCAGAGCTCATACGGTGTAACGTGGTCCGGAAGAGGACCGTGCTGGAGGCGGTTCCAGACCCACGTCATGTAGGCGAATCCTTCGAAGGCGAAGGATTCCGGGAGACCGCACTCAGACCGCATAGCACGAACCGCATCCTCCATGGTGCGGTTCTAGCGCTCAGAGACACCGTTGTGCTGAGGAGTGGCAGGAGCAGAGACCTAGTGAAAAATCCCGCGCTCGGCAAAGAAACTGTCCATGTCGCCAAGAAACTCGCCGCCGCGATCCGAGCGGAAGGTATGCAACAAGTGGCGAGACTGACGCTCAGCCATCACTAGCTAGAGACAGACCGCGAGAGCGGCATCACTCTTATGGCGCAGGCTGTAGACCAACCGCATTCGGGTCAAGTCATCGGTCAAGGTCAGGACATATTGGCCCTGATCAGATAAGGACTCAACAGGGAGAGGACTGAGAAGGTCCGAATGGACCAGCTCGAGGGAGCGAAGGGCTCGAGAATGGGAGTCAGCGTAAGTGCAGTGATGCATCTTACCCTTAGCGCAGAACAGAGAATCGGTCTTGGGCGACTTCTCGAAAGAGGCCGCGTCAAGACCGAGGGCGGGTTGTGTCCTAATGAGTTTCGACAAAGTATCGCAGCCCACATGACACAGACAGAGATGCAACAAGCGCTGATGCTCAGCAGAAAGGACACCAGTGAAAAACACACGAGCAAGAGAGGAAGGGGAACAAGGAGAAGAAAAGATCCAATGAACACGATACAGATCATCCATAACAGTGCGAGTATCAAGAGCAATCACTATCGCGGAGTCAGCAGTGTGCTCCACAAAGAGTCCCATCAAAGTGCAGGCACGCACAAAGAGCAAGGTAAGCTCAAGGTCAGGCACAAAAAGCACGTCGGAGAGATACAAGGGGCCAGACGGACCATCGAAGCACACAACCCCAACACCCTGGACTGGCAAGGACTGACCAGAGCCAGTGCGAACGAAACGAACAGACGCCACAGGATCGAGGACAACGAAGTCACTACGACGATATGTCATGTGGTGAGTGGCACCGGAATCGATGATCCAAATGCCACCCGAATCACGACTGAAGGACGTCACGGTGCAACGGGCAATGAAACACTCGGCTGCAAATGGGTACTCAGCAACAGAGAAGGGAAAACGACGAAGGGCGGATAGGTGAGACTCAGAAATCCAATCTGTACTATCAAGCCCATCATCATCGCATGTCAGCTGCGCTCCCCCACGCGAGTCATCACGAGAGACGAGAATAGATGAACAAACAGTCTGTGAACCACCCGGCTGTGATGACACAGTCGTACCTCCCTAAGAGTGAAGCGCGAGGAGCTGACGGAGCTCGGTGATGGTGCGGTCATGGGGGTCCGGGTCTCTGCTGCTCGCCGGTGGTGAAGCGGGGACTGCTGTGTTCGTGGTCGCCGCGCGACCAGAGGCTGTGGTGCTCCACGTAGACCGCTGTGCGTGTGTAGCCTGAAGACCGCGAGTGATCCGCGCCCAGTCGAGCGGCTACTGGCGCTCGGTGTAGCGGTGAGCACCTCCATAGTTGTAGTAGTGAACAATGCGTCCACTGCTACCGCCTGATGACTACTACTGCGGTGACTGCTGCTGGCCGGAGCCACGCTTCTTTATGCTCTTCTTCCCCTGTGTTGCTACTGCCATACCCTGCGTCTGAGTTGGGATAGCTGGGGTGGAAGGGGAAGAGGAGGGCGTGCTAGAGGATGGAGAAGTGAACTGCGAGAGAGGCGTTGGTGGTGACGTGATGACATGTGCAACAAGTGAACTCTCCTAGTCGGCAACGGCTGTCTCATGAGCGGATGTCACCTCGAGGAAAAGCTGATGCGCCCAAGGAAGAAGCTGAAGGGAGGTGGAGAAAGGTTCGAGTGCGACGTCGCTGTACCTCGTGAAGATGTCAGCATGCTCAAGACGGACTCCGATCATGAGCGTGCGAAGCGCCCACAGCTGTGTCCCTCTTGTGGTCCCAAGGCGCGTGTAGATGCGCATGGCGCGCTGCCAGTAAGCGGCTGCGGTCTTGGTAGGTCCCTGACGAAGGGAGTGGAAGGCGCGGATGTGAGCCGCATGGGTGGCGTGCATCTCTACAGCAAGCGGGGACAATGCCAGCTCCCGGCCCCAACGTGGGTCAGCACCCGCGCCTGTGCTGGCCTCTCCAAGGAAGGGGTGAAAGTCCAGGACAGTCTCGCAAGGCATGGCGTAGATAAGTCCGCGCATCGCCCGAGCCACTGTCAGCACCTGAGCACGGTTCGTAACCTGGCACTGACTCTGGTAGTAGGGCCAGACTCCCTCGGAAGTGGCCCAGACCTGGAAAAGGGTCTCCTAGCAGTCAAAGCCGTCCTCGTTGACATATCGTGGGGGCGGTGTCTCGAAGTCCTTGGGTTGCCGCTCCGTAGTAAGAGCAACCACGGGATGGGAAAGACGAGGGATGGGGAAGACATCGGGAGGAGGAAAGTCACCGAGGTAGGTCTCAGGCAAAGATCGGATCGTTGGGAACGGGGAACCGGAACGTGTCTACAACTGGCGAAGACGCTCCTGAAGTACGCGAATCTCCTTCTCGGGAGTGTCATTGTCCATGCCTGGCATATCAGGGTCCTCAAAAGGATTAAGAAGTGGCGGGTCCTAACCTACCGCTCTCCTCCGTGTAGATGCTGACTGCTGTGCAGAAGGTCTGACACCGCCGACTCCCCCGGAGGTGTGCTGTGGGGCCGTGGACTGACTGTGAAGAAGATCAGTGAGCATGCGGATGGCGTCGGTCTGCTGCTGCTGTAGGCGACGTATCTGATCCTGCTGACTTTGCAGGTCCGCAATGGCCTGCAAGTGTGGGCTCATGACCCCGGAGGAGGAGGAAGAAGGATGTGGCGGTCCTTTGTCTTTGTCATCGGTCGGAGCCATGTCAACGCTCAGTATGGGGCCAAACGTAAAAAATGCTCTGAATGAGAAATCGACACCGTTTCCCGAGGAGTTGAAATGTTAAAAAAATTTGACGTTTTGACCCCAAATTGCTGATCTCTGCACAACAGTTGATGATGTCAGCGTTTCTTACGCTAGCGAAAAAAACCCTAGCGTTTTTTCTGCTAGTGTTTTTTACGCCACCAATTTCTTTGGAAGGTCACGCAAGCTCCGCGTGACCGGTGGAGGTGACTTCGTCACCCACTGCTCGTGGCTACGTAGGGGCTACGCAGGCCAACGTAGTGCCACGCAGGCCTGCGCAATGCTACGCAGTTGAAACTGGAGAGCAGATGCAATGCTGCTGCTATGCTGCTGCAATGCTACTGATGCACAGCTGTTGATTCTGCTACTGCTGCTTCGTTGTTGCTGCACTACAGTCGCTACAACAACTGCAATGTTGCTGCTGTGCTACTGCTACTTTTGCTCCTGCTGCTATGCTGCTATTGCTGCTCGCGGCTGCTGATGCCGTCGCTGCTGTGAGCTGCTGCCGCCGCTGCGTGTTGTCAGTACTCGCAACCGTTGCAAGCTACTGCTGCGAGCTGCTACTCCTTTTTTTTTTACAGGCTGGCAGCCAGACACGGCTGATGCTGCCACCCGGTGGTGGTGCTGCTACTGCTGCTGCAGGAGCTAGTAAATGCCGCAGCTCACCCAATGTGGTGGTGAGGACTGAGTGATGATGTCGTTGTTGAAAAATGGCTGCAAAAAGTCCCAGGATACGGCGATGGTGGTGACTCTCATTGTTGTTGCCAGTGCTGCGTCTCTGCGATGCAGCTCAGCGACAGTAGTCTTGCTACTCTGATACCATGAGAAAATGTGTGGAAGCTTCGTAGCGATATTGCCGTTGACTAGGCATCAGTGCCTGGTCAGACGGTGACGACAGTTACAAGTCGTGCACACAACGGCAAGGGTCTGGCTAGGGGACACAAGGCAAAGTGTCAGAATGCTTCAATAGAATTTACAAAGAGAAGTGACAAATGACAGGTCAATGGCATAAGTACCTGCCGCGGTGCACGGCAAGTGTCGCATGCGGCAGTGTAAGGTCTGTCCTAAAAACCGGCCCAAACCCACTGTTTTGGCCTTAACTCAGCATAGACAAGTCAGAACGCTACGCCGTTTGAACCTACACGTGCAGAATCTCAAGCCGAACGCTACGACTGGTCACATGCATGCATCTGGCAACAAACGGTGGACACACAATACAAAGACATGCAAATTGGGCCCACGGCCAGTCCACCGATAAAATCCTACAAGCTGAAGAAAAACTACAGGGTATGGGTTTATAAGGGGTATGGGTTTATATCAATCATTTAGACAAAATTCATACAAATCCATTGCCATTTATATCAATCCTTCCGCATAAACCCATACCCCGGTGATTCTTAAATTCGTACAATGGATTTGTATGAATTTTGTGATCCGTAAATTCGCACACTTTTCTACCTTTGTAATTATTTATGAAATCCTAATTGAATGAATTGGGGTGGACCCTGATCCTTAAATTCGTAGAATAGTCCTGCTCAATATTTTGGTGTTCCTTAATTTCGCACATCGGTCATGCGCGATGTCAGTGCACCGACGCCCATCGGTCGTCGTTGCACTGACATCACCGGTTTTACGCGCCGTCCAAACGATTGCGCGCCACCAACGACTACCAGGTGTCCGTTGCCCATTGATGGGCACAGACCCCATTATAGGGGCTCGTAGTACGTGCCACCCTCTGTCCAATCGCCAGCCTTCCGTTTGCATATCCTACCCTATCAATAGCGTCGCCAGCATGGAGCGGTTTCTGTAGAAGGCTACCCTCGAAGAACGTGTGCGTTGGCTAGAGGCTCAGCTTGGACGTGCCGTGCCTCCGCGTCCGCAGCCGATGAAATGCCCAGTTGGCTGCCTGAGGAAGCCCATGCAGTTGACCTTCGACGATTCACTCAATCCGAAGCCAGCTGCAACTTTGTCACATGCAACACCACCTACACGGTCAAGCCCTGGAAACCCTAGTCACGACAACCCTCTCACGCTGTTGCCGGCGTCCTAGTTGACTGACTATGGTGCATGTTCCCCTCCGGATCAAGTGAACAGGGGCACAGATGGAGACCAAAGCCCAGACCCCCCGACCTCCACGGCATCATGCCCTTCTGCAAATGACAAGGGCAAGGCGAAGGTGACGGAGGAGCCTCGGAAGAAGCGCAAGTTTCCTCCTCCACCTGTCAAGCGCATGCAACCGGGACACTACGCATTGAAGAGCCAACAGTGCCACTTCCTCCCGTAAGCGTCAGCGACACCTAAGACGATGACGATGACTTTGCACGCAGATCATGCCATGCAGGCGGCAGCAGTTCGTCCAGCAGCCAGGCAACGGACAACTCAATGGACTCGGAGTGCCAGGCGATCATCCCAGTTGGGCAGACGACGACCTCAGAGGACACCAGCGGTACCAGACGTTGCCGTCGCAGAGGGCTGTATGCCGACTGGTTTGGTAGTGGCAATTTCCCTACCATCTACCGAGCAGTCAAGGCCCATGCAACTGTTTATGCAGCAGTGAAACATATGCAACGTGCTTTTCGCACACCTGATGGCATGTGCGTCTTTGACAAGCTGGCAGTGAGCACTGTGGCGTCGTGGTTCATTCCAGTCACCAAAGTTCTCAAGGACCAGTACGTCCACGCAGCTACTGTGGCTATACGTACCGAGCCATCACCACCAGTCAAAAACAAAAAACGAGTTCACGGCAACCGCGGAAAAAGGGCGTGGCTGGCGGCACATCCCGAAATCGTTGAAGAAATCAAGGGGATCCTCCTGAAAGCTCGCGAAACAGGCAACCCACTGGATTCGAAGTCCATCCGCTGTGAGATGTGCTACATCATCGGCAAGCATGCTCCCGACGACCTCGCAAGCTTGGGGGATCGTGCATTCGGACGACCGTGGGTTCGGAAATTTGTGACGAAGACTATGGGGTGGGCATGGCGTGCAGGAACAACAGCCGCACAGAAATTGCCTGCAGAGTGGGAGCAGAAAGTGGACCACTTCCACATGCGAGCAGTTGCACTTGTCTCGTACCACAAAATCTCCCCTTGTTTCGTCATCAACGCCGATCACATGACGATACAGCTCGTGCCGGCCGCTGATCGCACGTACACTCCCAGAGGATCGTTTGATGTTTCCATCATCGGCCTTGACGACAAGCGCGCCATCACCGTACTGGTGACGTCGTCGTTTGCCGACGATTTTTTACCATTGCAGCTGATTTTTGCGGGGAAGTCGAAACGCTGCCTTCCGAGAGGGCCGCACGCACGCGAGGTCATTGACGCCGGTTGGCAGCTAGCACACAAGCCCAACCATGAGACGAATGGGGAAACAACGATGCAGTGGGTGCGGGGGATTGTGCAGCCCTACTACGAGGAGAAGTGCCATGCATACGGACTGGTCCCAGGCAGTGCGCACATGCTGCTGGTGCTCGACGCATGGCGCCCGCACTGTAGCGCAACCTGCCGTGACTGGTTGCGCAGCAACTTCCCGCACATGCATCCGGTGTACATTCCGGCAGGATGTACATCGGAGGCACAGCAAGCAGATATCGGGCTAATTTCACCACTGAAGGACATTGTCGAAGAGAATTTCGGCATGTGGGCAGCAGAGAAGACATACGCAGGAGAGATGCTCTCACTGGGCATGACAATAGTGAAAGAAGCATGTTGCAAATGGTTTATGTTAACATGGCAGAAAATTGATGGGAATCCTGCCATGGTGCGAAATGCATGGGGACGTGCAGGATTTGCTAGAGTGTTCCAAGCGGACTTTCAGAAGCATGCGAATGGCATGTATGGCCACGTGATGTACGAGGACGTGGGGATCACGGAGGAGGATGAGGTTGTGGTGTAAGTCGTACGTAGTGCCCAGTCTATTTTTTTAAGTACAAGTTGCAATCGCCCATCTCATGTGTCTTTCTCTCTTTTGCACAAATTTTGCACAATTCCCCAAAGAGACTGAAATGACATTGTAGTAACAACAGACCTGATTAGGCTAATGTACTACAACACTGACCAAGTTCCAAAGAAAATTTAATTTCTACCCTAGCAGCTTAAATTCGTACAAACAAGGTTGGGATTACTTTAGTGTTCCTTTAAATTCGTTCAACGAAAAAACGGGATTATTTCAACTACGTCCCCAAACATTAAATTCGAATTTAAGAATCACCGGGGTATGTGTTATACCCTTCAAGAGCGGAACACCTAAGGTTAGGACAGGTAGCCAATATGCCCTCAACCGATGAACATAAAAATCCCGAGGTCAAAAATTGGTGGGCCAAAACAATCAAAGGTCGGGTCCAGTAAAAAAATTGTACGCTTACAATTGTACGCGTACAATTTTGTTCCTTTAAGTAAATTGTGCCCCAAGTTTATAGGTTAATGTCAGATTGCCCCTGGTTTGCCTCCAAACGTGGTTTTGACGCTGATTTCACATCGATGCAATGTGGCATGCATTCCTCGTCAGACTGCTGATGTCATAATGCCCATTGAACACTCAAAAACTCCTCATTTAAGGGGTCATGGCTGTTCAAGGGGGCGCTTTACTACGAGCTACATGGGGCGTCCTAGACCCCACATGCTTTGAAAGGAAACATGTTGGGTCCCATAGTAGTGGGGCCAAGCACAAGCACGTGCGAAACTAAAACCATAAAACACAGAAGATGTCCCGGGTGTGCTTTCACTAGGGTTTTTACCTAAAAATTGGAAGGGGTTGCATGTTAGGGAAAAAAACGAGAATGAGAGTTTTCCCTTGATCTCAAAATTGAACGTTTTTTTTCTCGATC
Source organism: Penium margaritaceum (assembly GCA_023375785.1). Classification (NCBI taxonomy): domain Eukaryota; kingdom Viridiplantae; phylum Streptophyta; class Zygnematophyceae; order Desmidiales; family Peniaceae; genus Penium; species Penium margaritaceum. The sequence goes on along the minus strand of SZWC01024434.1, from coordinate 14,443 downwards.
ACGATTCTCGCATGGGAGGGATGATATCATGGGCGGCGACCCATAAGGAGAATCGCTCTTTCTTGTTTTTTTTCAATGGGGACATTCCATCAATTGTACGTCCAAAATTGGGACATCGGACCAATTGATTCCAACGTTTAGTCCCAATCGTCCCAAATCCATACACTTCTAATCTTTGTACGTAACACTTTTGCAAGAAAAGAGAGACAACTTGTGGGATTACACTTCTCCTCGATGCATTTACAACAACACTTTCTTGGAGTGCAAGAATACATCAAGGTAAGTATCAAGATGAGTCAATGAAGTTTTGTTGAAGTTATCGGATACAACCAGAGATTGAGGATGATTCTTGGAGAGATGGCTTCATTCCATGAGTACTTAAATGTATGTGATGCGGTTGATTCAGGCACATCACAAGCTGTTTTATGGCCATTGAACCATGACTGACATACTATGTATCAGGTCACTAAATCTTAAATATCACCTTATAAAACACCTCATATTTATAACAATGCTGAAAAAGTCATAGTCAAGGATTGTCCAGTCAAATGCGCACATTAGTTTGCGATGTTGGTTATCCATTCAACAACCTGTTCGAATTTTTTTCTCACTCTTGGCTTGTACTCAACAATGAGGGATATATATTCAGGTTCTATCTGGAGAAAAATGATGCCAGCGTTCATGCATATGTAACATCATGTGTTTGGCAATAGGCCCAAGGTCTTCATTTTCTAATCCGCTTTTAGTAAAAAAATTACCCCGTTATTTTTATACCAACATGTCCTAATGCTCTTTTCTCTATGGACTATTTGAAACATGAAATGAAATTACTTGTCTAGACGATTGAATTTGCGTTAAGCGATCGATGGTGGATGCAAAATGCTTCGACCATAGATTTCAGGCTTTTGATTTTGTTTATACGATGGGATATTATGATCTTGCATTTTTTATTGTCCAAAAGAAGCATGACCCTAATACTTCAAAATTCCAAGCCCCGTTTGTTCAATTATCCATCCTGAAAGTGGCTTACACATTCTTTACCATATTTGAAAAGGGATAAAACAGTATTTTCTCAATGTTTTATGGTAAACACATGTTTGAGATAAAACTAGCACCTGAACTTGCTTAAAGACCACGGTTTGGTTAATTTTATACTTGTTGAGCTTGCAATTAATGTAACCTAACAATCTTTTACATGTGATCGCCGTCGGTGATTGTCATGCTGGTCGACTACCTTGTGCTAATTGTGTACATAATGGACGTCAATGTCACATCTTTTATGTACACTCTCATATACAATCACCCTATACGCTCTCTTCTGAAGGGGGGTGGCACAACCCTACCATTGTCCTCCCAGGACGTTCGGAAATGTATGAGGCCATTTTTGTGGAGTGTGTATGTACACCATATGTTCAATCGGTGTAAATTATTCACATGTGTACATTGTTGGCTCCTTGGTGCTTACTTTCATAATATACCCCCCTGATCTTTAATTTTGATTTTAATTATTTATGGAGTGGTCAAAATAGGATACGATTTTTAGTTCAACAAATCCGAAGGACCACAAAAACAATTTAAACATGAAATCATCGAATTTAAAGCACCACTTTATATGCTTCCCTTTTTTAATTCCCCGGGATATTACTCTATATTGTTTTGACGTTTGACGTGAAAGCTGGGTTATTTCGAGTTACTGTTACGCTTGCGTGAGCGACTCAGCTATCGCTTCCAAACAGCAGATAAAACAGGGACAGACCACTCTGTTGCACGATAATGTGCTAGCTAGCAGTGTGTCTGACAAAGTGTCACACGAATCTCCCACAAAGATGTGTTCGGAACCTCAAAATCTGTCATTTAGACGCGATCCGCGAGAGCCGAGATGACGCGGTCGTCGAAATTAAGGACCACAAAAAAACAGGACATCCCCATCATTGAAATTAAAGTGCCAAATTTCCACAATTTCGATGAATACGGATCACATAATTAATTCAAAGCAAAAAAATCACATCCAAATTAAGGATCACATGATTCATAAAAGTCAGGACGTCGAAAACACCCGCCGTCCCATACACCATGTGTTGGCAGTCAGGCATGTGGACACCCCATGCCCGACCGTTGTACTGCCCACCGACTTGGGAGCCATGGGTGTTGGTTTGGCCAATTCCCTGTTCGCGGTTGTGACGACATATGACGTATAGCTATGCGCTTCATGGAGGTAGCCATCGCTACCCGGTCCTCGGCGTTTTTCATTACTATTTGCCCAACATTTCAGTTCATTTTTCCTGTACATGAAATGATTATCATATCCAACCTATTGTCGTTAACGTTTTTCAAAACATGGACTGCATGCCTTGAATATAGTGAATTTCACCGACAAATTGCTGACCAATGTATCAGTCCTTTTAGGATCTTTTTATGGCATATCCTCCAACATTACTTACAACGTCTGTTACATGAGACACATGAGTGCATTACATAACCAGAGGCCTAGGTACTGACACATGCTCAACATCCTTGTTTTACATGCTTATTGAGTAGCCTAGTATACACCACACTTTTCACAGGGTTATATGCACCAAAGAGAAACATTGTGGAAGCATGTGAAGTTCATGTTTTCAGTTGGCTAAGGGACTAGGGTGATGAGATGTGAGACATGCATAAGTTGTAATGATACTTCTTTGTATCCAAACGTAGGTTAATGTCGAAACATGTGCATAGGCTGACTTGCCCATTGGATGTCTATTCTGCTTGCTCACAATGTTCAAATGAACAATGTGCCCTTAGTGTGTGCATGAAATTCATCAACAACAACCAATAACACAGCAGGGAATTGCACAAGGATAGACTTTGGAAAATATCGATGAAGCAACCATGGATGACTATCGAGAACAGACAGTGAAGTTGGGATACGTGATATCCTCGAACATGTCTTGACTTAACCCGCGGAAGAAATGAACATTGTTACACACAACACACATGTGCTCCCATGGCTGACATTGCTCACTGTCTGAATTTTCACATCCATGTCTACTTCTTGAAATGTACACATGGCTGTCCCCCCTCCCCACATGTGATACACTAGTCCCATTCAGCCTAACCCTAATCCGCTGCCTAGCCCAAAACCCCCCTTTCTTCTCATGTATGAGCCGCTGGCACGAATGGTCTTGTAATGAGGTGCCCCTATTTTTCTGGCATACTCGGGGCTCGTCCGAGTTTTGAGGGCATGCTGGCGATTTTCCGATTTTCGGATATCGTGCGAGCGGTCGAGCTCACTTCCGCTCGACCGTCAATGCGAGGAGGAGGAGGAGTGAGAAAACTCGCGCCGGTGTGTGGAGTACGCCGGCGCAAGGGGGAGTTCCGCTCACAACTGCGAGTGCGCGTTCCAAACACGTAACCCGAGGGTTGCGCCGGCGCCCTCAGCGAGTGGCGTATCGGTGACGCCACCCACCGAGGGGTTCTCCCCGACGGGAGCTCCGACGACGGATGCGGTCAACGGCCACAGTAAAACCGGTGACTGCGACCGTACGACGGTCGCAGTTCTCTGGTGGCGTGTCCAACACGGTGACCACACCCACCGCCGGGAGGCATACGGGAGCAACGGGGCGGCTCACCGAGAGACAAGATCGACTGTCGATCTCGACGATCGACGGACGGGGACTTCTCGCACAAGGCACTAGGTGCAAATAAGGCACCGAGTTCAGGTGCAAGTACGACACCAAGTACAGGAGCAAGTAGCTTGCTACAGCAAGCTAGGAGACTAGTAGGCTAGGGCTAGAGTAGCCGGCCAGAGAGTATAAATACCCTGTACATTACTCATTGTCATTAACCTGTATTTTCCAGCTCTGGCTTCCAGACATCTTCAAGTCTATCTTTCCGCTGCGACTGTGCTCTCCACACACAAAGGCTAAATCTCCAGAGAGCACCCACTCGCACATCTGGTATTAGAGCCAGAGCCACGCGTTGGGCGGAAGCGCTGCCGGAGCTCAGCCAACTTCAAGGAGCAAAGGCACGGACTACGTCGGACAACGTCAAGGCTGATCGAGAGGGAGATTGCTGGACCAGACTTCAAAGCCAACGCACGAGCCAACCTCTGAAAATTTTTCTACATTTTTAGAGCGTCCACACGGCCTACCGTGCGTGCGCAGGAGATGACGGGTGACTCCCACGCACTTCGAAGACGTCAGATTTTTGTCCTGGACTGCCAAATTGCTGCCGGAATTTTTTTTATTGCTGCCAAAACGCTACCATTTTTTTAAGGATCTCCAGTGGCTAAAAGTCATCCAGAGCCATGGAGCAGGCCGTGCAGCAGATCGTAGAGCAGCTGGGAGTCCTCAAGCTGGAGAATGAGCGGCTCAATCGGCAGATGGCTGACCTACAGGACGGGACTGGCACTGGGTAGGTTGGGACGGCCCGGTCAAGCAGTCCGCCAAGACCAAAGCCAAAGGCTCCAGAACCGTTCAATCCCTCTGTCAAGGGAGCGAGCATTCGGACCTGGTTGTTTGCAATGAACAGCTACTTTGGGGCTCTGGGTCACCCTCCAGAGGACGATGGTGTGCGTGTGTCATTCGCGGTGACAGTGCTATGCGGAGCAGCATTGGAGTGGTGGAGGCAACTGAATATGCTGGCCACTCAAGGTGGAGGTGGGAACGCAGCTGTGCAACATGCCGTGTTGTGGCAGCCAGGCGCGGGACAAGCTGAAGCGCGCGTGCCGACGACATGGGAGCAGTTTGAGCAAGCTATCAGAGATCGGTTTGATCTCGTGAACGCCTCCATGGTCCCACGCAACAAGCTGAAGCAGCTGAAGCAGATCGGCTTGGTGCACGAGTACACACGTCGTTTCTTAGCGTTATGCTCGGAGATCGACGACATGAGCAAGCCGGAGATGGAAGACAAGTACCATGACGGCTTGAAGGCAGAAATTCAGCGTACGCTGGCACTTAGTGGAATCACGGAGTTCCAGGCGATGGTGGCCACTACTGAGCGCGTTGACGCGCTATGCTACTATCGAGGGGGTTTCCGTGAGAAGCAGGAGAATAATCAGCGTCGAGCACAGCACCAACAAACTGACCCCATGGAGATCGACGCAGTGCAAGGAGGCCAGCAGTAGAGCAAGCCGCGTGGTGGGAACTGTTGGATCTGCGGGAAGCCTGGGCACCACAAGAAGGACTGCAAGAAGAAGAAGCAGGGAAACGGCAACCAGTTGTGAGTGGCGGGCGGCCATCTCCTGGGAAAGCTTTGTCCGCATCAGCGAACACCAGCCCCAAAAGTCCTTCGACAAGTAGGGAGCTGCCGAGTGTATTGCTACGGAGTGAAGGAAGTGGGAGCGTTCCGGCGATCCTCCTGAAAGCCAAAATTTTATCGGCTGGTTCTGTGGACGGCGAGGGGTGCCAGACTCACCGGCAGATTAAAGCATTGCTGGATTGCGGCGCGTCACACTCATTCTTCAGCGACGAGCTTGCAAAGAGGTTGGGACTTGCACGGCTATCCGGGAAGCCAACTACGGCCAAGTTGGTGCAAGGGGAGCTGGAGTGCGGACTGGCTCTGAGGCCTCTGAGTATCTGTCTGGGCAAGCTGTCATGCAAGGTAAACTTTTGCACGTGCCTGATGGACACCTACGACGCCATTTTGGGGCGTGAGTGGCTGCACCGGTGGAATCTTGCTGTGGATTGGGTGCGTAGCCAGGTGAAAGTGAAGAAATATAGAGAGCAAATCGTTTTGCCGCTGTGGACTGAGGAGAAGGACTCTAAGGCAAGCAAGGTGCCGCAGTTGAGTTACGTGCAGCACAAGCGCTGTCAGCGCAAGGGGGACCAAGTGTACCTCGTGTGGGTACAGCAAAAGGGAGCAGCTGAAGAGGTGGAAGTGTTGGCAGTAGAGGCAAAGCAACAAGAGGGCGAGTAGCAGAAAGCACCTGCAGCAGAGCTGTCGGAAGGCATCAAGGGAGTGTTGGACAGCTACAGTGATGTGTTTCCTGTTGAGCCGCCAAAAGGTTTACCACCGAAGCGGGACATCGACCACAAAATTGAGCTTATTCCTGGAGCAACTCCAACGATGCGGGCTCCTTATCGCATGAGCGATAACGAGCTAGGTGAGCTGAAGTAGCAGTTGGAGGAGTTGATGGAGCAAGGGTTCATCAGATCGTCGGTGTCACCTTACGCTGCACCAGTCCTCTTTGTGAAGAAGAAGATAGGGGAGCTGTGGATGTGTGTGGACTATCGTGCACTCATCAATGTAACGATCAAGAACCGGTACCCGCTGCCAAGGGTCGAGGAGCTATTTGACCAGTTGAGGGGAGCGCAGTTCTATAGCAAGATTGACTTGCGCTCGGGGTACCATCAGATCCGGATTGCGGAACAGGATGTGGAGAAAACGGTGTTTCGGACGCGGTACGGCCATTTCGAGTACCTCGTGATGCCGTTTGGGTTGACCAACGCTCCTGCAACATTCATGAGCCTCATGAATAGGATCTTCCACCCTCACTTGGACCAATTCGTGGTGGTGTTCCTCGACGACATCCTCATCTACTCCCGAACTCTGGAAGGGCATCAGCAACATCTTCGACAGGTGTTGGAAATTCTCCGGAGAGAGAAGTTGTTTGCTAAGCTCTCCAAGTGCGAGTTCGAGAAAAGTTCCTTGGGCACATTGTGAGCGGCAAGGGTCTCCGCATGGACCCAAAAAAGGTGGAAGCAGTGAGGTAGTGGCCGACACCAAAGTGTGTGCATGACATCCAGGACTTCCTGGGATTTGTCAACTACTATCAGAAATTCATCCGGGGGTACGCAGAAAAGGGTCCACCACTCACTCAGCTGCAGAAGAAGGATCACCAGTGGGAATGGGACGATCAGGAGCAGAAGAGCTTCGAGGAGCTCAAGGCTGCAATGTGTGACGCTCCGGCTCTGGTGCATCCGGATTCATCCAAGGAGTACGTCATGGCGACGGACACAAGTGACTATGCCATCGGGGCGGTGCTGATACAGGATCACGGAAAGGGGCCGCAGTCGATTGCATATACGTCTCGCAAGTTGCGAGGGGCAGAGTTGAACTACGCAATCCATGAGAAGGTGATTTTGGTGGTGATCCATGCGTTCAAGCGCTGGAGGTGCTACCTCGAGTCGCGACGCTGTGTAGTCTTCACGGATCACTACGCCCTGAAGTACCTGAAGATGAAGCCGAACCTCAGTCATCGACAAACTCGCTGGATGGAGTTTCTTGAGGGGAGTTTTGACTACGAGATCCAATACAAGCCTGGGAAGGTGAACCCGGCAGATCCTTTGTCGCGGAGGCCAGACTTGAGCCTCAATACCATCTTAGTGCTGATGGGATCTCCAGTCATACATAGCCCGTTCGTACACGGCTATGGCGTGGACAGTGAGTTCACGGGTGGTGCGCTGAAAGACGCCACGTGGGATGGAGTGTATTGGCGAAGGGGGCAGGAGTAGAGAATTGTCGTGCCAGACTATGCGCCATTGAAGTAGTTGTTGTTGGAGGAGGTGCATGACACCCACTACTCGGGTCACTTCGGCTTCAACAAGATGCTCAAAGCCTTGGCACGCCAATATTGGTGGTCATCAATGGCAACTGATTGCAAGAGGTTTGTGAGCAGTTGCGATGTGTGCCAACGTATCAAGGCGCGGAGGACCAAGCCACCAGGGGAGCTGCAACCATTGCCTATACCAGAGAGGCCGTAGACGGACATCTTGCTTGACTTCATTGGCGGGTTGCCTGTGACGCAGCAAGGCAACAACACGGTGTTGGTGGTGGTAGACCGGTTCTCCAAAATGGCACATTTCATCGCATGTCTTGAGAGTATCACAGTTGCCGGGACAGCTCAACTCCTCCTCAGCCATGTCATGAAGCTGCATGGAGTGCCGCAGTTGGTGGTCTCAGATCGCGATCCACGCTTCACTTCGCGATTCTGGAGAGATCTCATGGAGAAGCTGGAGACGCGAGTGTAGCTGACCATGACATATCACCCATAAAGCGATGGGCGGACGGAGCGCACGAACCAGACATTGGAGCAGCTGCTATAAAGCATGGTCCCACCAGATGGAGAGGGTTGGGAGGAGAAGCTCGGAGTGGCAGAGTTCATGTACAACTCAGCGGTGTGAGCATCAATAGGAAAGTCACCGTTTGAGGTGGTCTATGGCCACTAGCCACTGAGCCCAGTTGCCCTTGCTATGACAACATCTCTTCCAGCTGTGCAGCAGATTGTTGAAGGATTTTCCACCACTTGGGACGTGGTGCGGCAATGGCTGTTGAAGGCACAGAAGCAGCAGAAGCGGCAGGCTGATGAGCATTGCTCTACGATGGAGTGCCAAGTGGGAGATCAGATGATGCTGAACTCTGCTAACCTGCAGTTGATGGAAGTTGGGAGTCCCAGGTTGAAACCGCGATGGGTAGGTCCGTTCTGCATTCTGGAGAAGCGGTCGGCCGTTTCATACAAGTTGGAGCTGCCAGTTCACTACACCATCCATCCTGTGTTCCACATCTCCCTGCTTCGTGCCTATCGCGACCCCAATACCTTCTTCTAGGGTTGCGGGACAGCTCCACCTCCTATTGTTGAGGTTGAAGGAAGTGAGGAGTTTGAGGTACTGAAGATTCTGGCAGACTGTCAGAGGGGACGACGGAGTGAATTTCTGGTGCAGTGGAAGGGGTACCCGGCGGAGCATAACTCTTGGGAGCTAGAGGCCAACTTACATGTTGGGGGTACCAACATTGTTCTCCAGAAGTACCTCAGGCACGCCGGGACGTCGCGCCTCCGACGGGGGGAGGGGAGGTGAATATAATGAGGTGCCCCTATTTTTCTGGCATACTCGGGGCTCGTCCGAGTTTTGAGGTCATGCTGGCGATTTTCCGATTTTCGGAAATCGTGCGAGCGGCGAGCTCACTTCTGCTCGACCGTCGATGTGAGGGGGAGGAGCAAGCGAACTCGCGCTGGCGTGTGGAGTATGCCGGCGCAAGGGGGATTTTTGCTCGCAGTTGCGAGCGCGCATTCCAAACACCCAACCCGAGGGTTGTGCTGGCGTCCTCGGCGAGTGGCGTATAGGTGACGCCACCCGCCGAGGGGTTCTCCCCGACGGGAGCTCTGACGATGGATGCGGTCAACGACCACAGTAAAATCGGTGACTGCGACCGTGTGACGGTCGCAGTTCTCCGTTGGCGTGTCCGACACGGTGACCACATCCACTGCCGGGAGGCATACGGGAGCAACGGGGCGGCTCGCCGAGAGACAAGATCAACCGTCGATCTCGACGATCGACGGCCGGGGACTTCTTGCACAAGGCACTGGGTGCAAGTAGGGCACCGAGTTCAGGTGCAAGTACGCCACCAAGTATAGGAGCAAGTTGCTTGCTTCAGCAAGCTAGGAGACCAGTAGGCTAGGGCTAGAGTAGCGGGCCAGAGAGTATAAATACCCTGTACATTGCTCATTGTCATTAACCTGTATTTTCCAGCTCTGGCTTCCAGACATCTCCAAGTCTATCTGTCCGCTGCAAATGTGCTCTCCACACACAAAGGCTATACCTCCAGAGAGCACCCACTCACATAGGTCTGCTCAATCTCTAGGGACCAGCATAGTCCATCATGTACAAAACAAACGAAACACATCCATTAGTTGACCATGGAAATGAACGAATAGGCAACGTAATAAGAGTATGAATATGAATATGAATAAGAGAATGTATGCACAGACTCACCTCACTCTGCCTCCTCTGGCTCTTCTTTGTATATCTCTTGCCACTCCCTCTCCTCCTCATCCAACTGATGGGTGTGCTCATCCCGCGTCACCGTCTCACCATCATTACCAACAGGAGGGGAGTATGCAACAGATTCATCACTTTCAAAACCATATTACTTATCATCTGGGTCATCCCGAGGCAGAGCCTCGGGGTCCTACTCCATCTTGCCACTAGCATACTCTACAATTGGTGGATCCACACTCATGGAGGCATTAGCATTTGCCTCCGTGGTGGCTGCAACCTGGGCTGTAGCCGCAGCCAGACCTCCATCATACTGTGCTACAGCCTGAGCAGGGCTCGGTACAAGCGGGTTTTTGCAGTGGGTCTTGGTATGCCCCTTTTGCCCACAGCGTTGACTTTTGACGTTCTTCTTCCACCATGTCTCTCGGTCTTTCCGTGCGTTGCGTGGACGGTCCTTCCCATGTCGAGGTGTCCGTTGCAGCCGCGGGGGTTTGACTTGCTGTATGTTCTTCACCACTGTTGAGGGGAGGGGGTTGTTGTATGCTCGACAGAACGCCATGCGAGTGAGACCAGGGTCAACCAGGTTCTCTGTGTTGATGCGCTTGGTCAGCAAAAAAGCACACGCATGCTGACAAGGCAGGCCGAACTCCTTCCACCTGCCACAACTACATGACTTCGCGAGGAAGTCCACTTGTCGCGGATGGTTTGTTGGTCCGTCCACCGTTGTTGTGTTGGGGTCCTCCTCCTTCACGACGTACTTACGTGCCACTGCAAGGCAGTGAGGAGTTGGTCGGCTTGTGCAGGTGCCAACGCGTTCTTCACACCTGCTGCCATGGTACGACGGGCACAGAACAGACGCTGCACAAAGGGGTAGATTCTCACAAAGTAGTAGTATGGATAGAGCTTCATGTGCATTGCGATTTGCACGTTCAAGCTCTCCGACGTGTTGAAGGTGGTGTGGCCTCCTCTACCCAAAGGGTAGTGGAGGCGTGTCCACTTCTCAAGAGGCACCTCCCCACCACACCCCCTTCCTCCCCCTTCTACCCAAAGAGGTATGCATACGCTGACGCACTCACTTGACGCAGGTGGGTGGCTGTCTTCTCCCATTAAGCAACATTTGGGGCATGAGCACACTTCCATGACCAGTGGGCGGCCTTTTTGCTATAGCTTGTGTGCATGAAGCACGTGAACATGGCCGAGTGAGTACAAGTATGACAAGGGGTAAAACAACTATGCAAAAGAAAAAAAAATCCTCCAGCTCAGAACCTACCTCTTCGACGTAGGAGGGAAACAGGCTCCACGTGTTGGTCTTTTTTCCCACCAAGTTTTCTTGGGCCCGTGTCTTTACGCGGTACGCGTTGTTAGACACATTCACGTCGGTCCTTTCGTGCAGAACTTACCGCATGGTTGCAGTAGATGCTTTCGGGTCACGCTGCAGGGCCTTTGAAATTTTGCGGGCCACCCATCCCTTCTGCAGCACGGGACTGCCGCGGCCAATGCTAGGGACACCCTTGTGTCTGTCGGCGTAGTGGGACACGGTCACGTGACCAAACGTGCTCGTCACATAGGCTCGAAGGAGCCAAGCACACCCCTTGTTCTTGGCTTCCGTGCACCTCACATGGATTCTTGCAGGCTCACTATGGACCCACTTGAGACCTAAGCGGTTGTCCACCGCGTAATCCTCCACAAACGGACGAGCCGCGTCCATGTTGTCGAAAAACATGCCCTCCTTCGGCTCCCTCGGCATCTCCTTCAGCTTCTTCGGGCTGTGACGTGGTTCGTCGTCGGAATCTTCCGTCCATGGAAGCACATAACGTGAGAGAAGAGAAATTTTCCAACAACACAACTAGAGAAGTGTACTTGCAAGCACTCGGTTGTCTTGTTGACAAGCACAAGAGAGATAGTGAACGGCCTGGGCACAAGGCGAAAACTACCGAGGTGGCCATGTGGCAAGGACAGGATGCGACGGCGCCCCATGCTAAACCTAACCGGTCCGGCTTCCCGGACATCGGGGGACCTTGGAGCACGGGGTAGTTCATCAGGGGTTTGGTTCTATGGGAGGGCTTCCCACTCGTCCAACCGCCGGGACCACAAGTTATCGTTCCAATCCCTCTCCAACCAATACATGACATCGTGAAACGCGGCTATTGTGTCCTTTGGAGGTGGGTTATCAGGGTACCACCGTTGTGCCGGATCCAGAGCGGGGTACGGGTCGTTCTCATCCAGACTTGGTCGTGTGGCAAGAAGCCACGCGTGTAGTTGGGAAGCCATCGGAAACAACGGGTATTTCGTACACAACAAGACAACCTATATATCCCATCTACCCTCCTGACTAGACTTACTGGTGTGCTCTACGACTTGGTCTACCATCCCCAGCTCATGTAGGATGCAGCTGTAGTAGCGGCATCATTGGAGGTTGCGACGGTATCAACGACGACAAAGCTAAAGTGAAAGAGACGGGATCGAGCTCAGCGTGACCCTGCCAAAACATCGCGTCCCCTTGTCGGACGAGCGGGGGATGGGTTGACATGTAGGATGAAGGACATGTCCGTCGATCCGTTCATTCAAGCAAACAGTCTTCTGTCCTTACGCATGTGTTTATTGTCCAGCGGACCGGATTTGAGACCATCCTTTCTCGTACCCTTTCGCATGTCCATGGCGAGCGGCGGTTGCAAGGATGTGACAACGACATGGAAACAACCCCTTTTCATAGAGTGTCGTCACATTTTAAGAAGGAAAACTGTCAAGGGTTCATCGGCGCAGTCTAATTGGCCCACTTATCCCTTGCTGAGGTGGCCAGACAAGTGTGAGGTTCGGCAACACGTATGGATGCTAGTGCATGACCGCCTTCCAGCTCATCTCCCAGGCTCGAGCACGTGGTGTTTTGATGCTGACGAGGACAACTTTGATGTTGTTCAGACAGCCATGCAGTTATTCGGTCATTGGAATATCAGAAATCCAATGGAAATAGAACCATGTTGCGGATGAGGACATACCCCCAAGTCAATAGGAGAAGAAATACGTTCAACCGACGATTATTCAGTAAATAGGTAATTATATTGTCGCCGTCACACGGTACGGTGTAACGCGTGAACGTGAATTACGTGTGCATGCACGAACTCAACTACAAAACCCTTTAAAAGTGAAATAACATTACGAGCTCAACCGTTTACAACACAATGAACAATATGCCATCACATAAAGAGGTCGACATTTCCGTGGGGTACATGAGGCTTATTGTTCTAGGGCAGGGGCGGATGGGGCCTATTGTTTTGGCGGAGGGACGAATGAGACTTATCATTTCGATGGAGGGGCGGATGAGGCTTATTGTTCTGGTGGAGGGGCGGATGGGGCTTATCGTTCTGGCGGAGGGGCGGATGGGGCTTATCATTCCGACGGAGGGGCAGATGGGGCTTATTGTCCAAAACAAGGGGTAGATGGTCATTCCGTCCAAACCTCTAATGTAATATGGGGTGTGGTTTGATTACGGTTTGAATGTTAAAACCAGAAGAGTTTGCATGTGAGAGGAAAAAACAAGAACGAGCAGTTTTGCTGGATTTCGGTAACGGATTTCTTCGCTCGATCTCGATTCTCGCGTGGGAGCAAGAATCGCATGGGCGGTGGACATGCCCCACCTCGCTTCGCTCAATCAGTGGTGCATGCCGCTGATCGAGCATGGTGAAGCGAGTGGGCAGGGCATTCCTCTTTGTAAGTCGCTGGACAGGGTGTCAATGTAAGTTGTTCGCTGGGTAAAAGGGTGATTATGCCCAAACCTTTTATTTGTCTAACACGTTAGACAGATATAAGGTTTACATATAACGGTCGGCCGTGATGAAACATGTCTTGAGAAGTGTAAATGTATTTCCAAGAACGTTCGTCAATGCGCGTACAAAACTGAACATTTTGCACTCAACCGATCACATAAAGGAGATACACATGCACATACAATTGCCACGAACACTCTCCCCCTCCCCCCCAACCCACCCCCACTCGGGGGTCCACTTACCCTTTTTGCAAGACACATAGATTGTGATGATTGACTCATTGCTAATGAGGATTGGCGAGCAAGGTCATCGTCCATTTGCTTAGCTAACAAGATAAAAAAAGAACCCTTTAAGGAGGAAGGATGCATATGGCCCTCAATGCAGCAGAAATACCCATTAAGATAGGCTACCAATATAGACAACAACGGATGCTATCTTCAAACTTTAAAAGTTGTGCTGGAATATAGATTAGGAATCTGAAACCTTTCAATCATTCAAATTATAAGTTCAGAAATTGAGGTGAATATTAATCCCACCATGATCTTTCCGACATAGCCATTCATATATCATGAATTGTCCAAATTAAGAAAAACCTTTGTAATATTCTAAGAAGCTTCCCAAAGGAAATGATGTATGTACACTAGTTTGGAAGGGTATGAGAGACCCATATTTAACTCTAACTCGATACAAATATGAAAATGTGAAGAAGTCGCAATGTATTTCTTTCTTAACAAATTCCTTGCAAGATCAGATTCCCACTTTTAGCTCTGTTTGGTCAAGATGTCAAAATGCAACCTCATTCAAACTTTATATCTATCACCAGGACACTCTTCACTGTGCCAACTGGCAAGCATGAGGGATTTCAATTTCAGAGAGAGAGAGAGAGAGAGAGAGACAGAGAGAGAGAGAGAGAGAGAGGAGGGGGAGAGAGAGAGAGAGAGAGAGAGAGAGAGAGAGAGAGAGAGAGAGAGAGAGAGAGAGAGA
>SZWC01024432.1:3425-14144 GCA_023375785.1 Penium margaritaceum | reverse complement strand
CTATTCTTGATGAAGCAACATTCATTGAATCAATCAAAGCCAGACAACACAACGACATCTTATGGGAGCTATCACGTGTCGCACAATGAGTTGAATGAGTTGAACGTCAACTGTGTGAGATACTTTAGTGGGGTTGCAATCGATCCTTGATGTCACCATTCTTTAAACCTTTGCATTTAATACAAAAGAAGACTATTTAAACTCATGTATTTTTATTATTGAATACTGAATGCTTTCACCATGAAGAACACTTATCTTGTTGCTGAGCACAACTGTTTTACGAGTATCCAGGATTGAGAATTAGCATTGTAATCAACCTGGAGACTATCACAATATATACACTTATAGTAACAATATAGAGGAGAGGTTGTTCTACAATTGGGACATGCACATCAATTTCATTGTTGCAACATTCATATGTACAACGTCCTTGCGTCATTTAATACAAGCATGAGCAAAATTCATCAGTAGCATCTTGATGGCAGTGTTACCATGTATAACGATGACATTGAAGTGCATTAGGACACATAGAGAGTATCGTGAATACCTTTGAAAGTTCTTACATGTTTTAAAAAGAAATGTTATCATACAAAAATGGACAATGCAAATGCTATCCATGTTGTTGACCTGTGGGACCACATGGTTGATACAAAATGTAATACAATGGATGAAAAATACTGTAACTATTCACTTTCCAAGGTGTTAGAATATTTCACTAGCTGTGCATCTACTGTTGTTGATCCATATTAGGTTTTGCNATAGTTGTGAAACTTAGAAAACAAGGACGGCCAGAATCGCTCGGGCTGCACAAGGACCGTCGAGCAATTCAGGTCGACTTTTAACTTTTAACATCACAATCAGGTTTGAGCTTCCGATGGGTCAGGAAGAAGATAGGCTCGATATTCAGTGACCTTCCAGCGGCCCATCACCTCACACGAGGAAAGAGTCAGAAATATGATCATCTAGCCAATTTATCATTTATTCATAGGCAAAGTGATTATCTTGAAGTTCAAGGGTGGTTGTAGGAACAATCTGTTAACGAATTGCTCATGATACAGTTACATGACATAGTTACATGGAGATCTTGTCCACTTATTAGTCATATAATCGTGTGTGAAAGATATATCCTGCAGAAAAGCTATCCATAATTGCACTTGACCAGCGGAACATTCTTTGTTAGCATTGATGGTAGAAGACGATACCTGTCTCACAGTGAGCAATCCATGACACATTGGAAACTACATGAAGTAGTCAAAGCGGAAGTAGTTGAGCAGTTTGTGCTTGCTGCAACCTTACAATACACGAAGCACGTGTCCCTGGACATGTCCACTAATTTTTAAAGGCAAAGAAATCACGCGTTGCTCATCCATGTAAAACTTGGAAATGGGAGAAAAGGACATTGATGACATCTCCACAAGTGTGAGAGGATGTAACGCCACTGATATGGGACTCTGGCGGAACATTCCCAAACAAACGGCCCTAGGAGCTCTATTCTTGATGAAGCAACATTCATTGAATCAATCAAAGCCAGACAACACAACGACATCTTATGGGAGCTATCACGTGTCGCACAATGAGTTGAATGAGTTGAACGTCAACTGTGTGAGATACTTTAGTGGGGTTGCAATCGATCCTTGATGTCACCATTCTTTAAACCTTTGCATTTAATACAAAAGAAGACTATTTAAACTCATGTATTTTTTATTATTGAATACTGAATGCTTTCACCATGAAGAACACTTATCTTGTTGCTGAGCACAACTGTTTTACGAGTATCCAGGATTGAGAATTAGCATTGTAATCAACCTGGAGACTATCACAATACATACACTTATAGTAACAATATAGAGGAGAGGTTGTTCTACAATTGGGACATGCACATCAATTTCATTGTTGCAACATTCATATGTACAACGTCCTTGCGTCATTTGATACAAGCATGAGCAAAATTCATCAGTAGCATCTTGATGGCAGTGTTACCATGTATAATGATGACATTGAAGTGCATTAGGACACATAGAGGGTATCGTGAATACCTTTGAAAGTTCTTACATGTTTTAAAAAGAAATGTTATCATACAAAAATGGACAATGCAAATGCTATCCATGTTGTTGACTTGTGGGACCACATGGTTGATACAAAATGTAATACAATGGATGAAAAATGCTGTAACTATTCACTTTCCAAGGTGTTAGAATATTTCACTAGCTGTGCATCTACTGTTGTTGATCCATGTTAGGTTTTGCCAGACTAAAAACACCTTTACTGGACCACACGAAAAAACAATCAAGTGGGATTGGGGCAACAGAGAACAAGAAGTGTTCAATAACTATCAAAACTCACTGGCTTCATCACTATCCTTGCAAGTGAAAGAATCAATGAAGGGCTACATCATTACCATGGACGCATCCAGTAATGCAGTTGCCATTCTTCTACTCCAACAACAGTGGAGACCAATGGGCCGCATACATTCCAAACGATTCATTTGGACCGGATCTGAAGTACATTGTGCACAAAAATGTGTGTTGGCATCCATGCATGCTTACAAACAGCATTGTTGCTTGTAACACCAACAATGTGTCATTACTATTGACCACCACTCTGTGGCGATTTGATATGTGATTAATGATGTTGTAACTGTGGCATGACACTAACCGAGATGGACGATTTGACAATGACAACATTCTTATGGATCTAACAAAGTATCGCTCATGGGACAACAAAGAACACAGGTGTCATAAACTATTGTAAGCGATGTAGATTTTGTCAATGATTTATGTCAAGAATGGCGTTGAATCAACCACGGATTTGCTTCAATCATTACTTGTGCTGACAAAGCCTTATCTAAATATAACCTGTGCCAGAGGGGCTTGATGCACTTATTGTGGCTGTTGATTGAATCCCTTAAATGATAAATTTCATCCAATGGGAGCATAAATCAAAGTAAATAGATCGGCATTGCCTTTTCTCAACTGCACAGTACGTATGTACAGTGTGTCGTGCACATTTTGATACAAGCAGGACGAGAAGTTCACAAGAGGCATGCGACAGTAGCTTATGACACAATATGGGCATGGGACATGACCATTGACGTCCTTACATCTTTGTACTACAAGGCATGACGACTCAACCAATGGGACACTTGAGCAACTAAACTGCACTTTGTTCAAGATATGCGGAGCCAAGTGGGTAAATGCCAAGCTCTCCTACAAATCCAAAATCTCAACTACCAAGGTAAAGGCTTGCTTTAGATTGTTAATGGTATCATCTAGCAACTTAGGCACACTAACATGAACTCAGTAGCATGTCCATTATAGATATGAACTGGCAATATGTATGTGGCACATGGGAAGAGTCATATCAAAGCCTAATAGGGATCCAAGAGGTGATGAAGAGAGCATCCAACACGCACTGCATCAGCTCCAAATTTACGGACAATGATTGCAACTTGCTTGGCTCTTTAAACACAAAGCTCTTTAAACGAGGGTGTGCAAAAGTGAAGCCCAAGTGGTCGGGTCTGTTCACGAAGGACATGAGGACAACTGTTGCTGTCGGAGAATGTTTTTCCAAAGGCATGTTAGTTCTTTCGGTTTCTCACACNATCCTTGCAAGTGAAAGAATCAATGAAGGGCTACATCATTACCATGGACGCATCCAGTAATGCAGTTGCCATTCTTCTACTCCAACAACAGTGGAGACCAATGGGCCGCATACATTCCAAACGATTCATTTGGACCGGATCTGAAGTACATTGTGCACAAAAATGTGTGCTGGCATCCATGCATGCTTACAAACATCATTGTTGCTTGTAACACCAACAATGTGTCATTACTATTGACCACCACTCTGTGGCGATTTGATATGTGATTAATGATGTTGTAACTGTGGCATGACACTAACCGAGATGGACGCTTTGACAATGACAACATTCTTATGGATCTAACAAGGTATCGCTCATGGGACAAGAAAAAACACAGGTGTCATAAACTATTGTAAGCGATGTAGATTTTGTCAATGATTTATGTCAAGAATGGTTTTGAATCAACCACGGATTTGCTTCAATCATTACTTGTGCTGACAAAGCCTTATCTAAATATAACCTGTGCCAGAGGGGCTTGATGCACTTGTTGTGGCTGTTGATTGAATCCCTTAAATGATAAACTTCATCCAATGGGAGCATAAATCAAAGTAAATAGATCGGCATTGCCTTTTCTCAACTACACAGTACGTATGTACAGTGTGTCGTGCACATTTTGATACAAGCAGGATGAGAAGTTCACAAGAGGCATGCGACAGTAGCTTATGACACAATATGGGCATGGGACATGACCATTGACGTCCTTACATCTTTGTACTACAAGGCATGACGAATCAACCAATGGGACACTTGAGCAACTAAACTGCACTTTGTTCAAGATATGCGGAGCCAAGTGGGTAAATGCCAAGCTCTCCTACAAATCCAAAATCTCAACTACCAAGGTAAAGGCTTGCTTTAGATTGTTAATGGTATCATCTAGCAACTTAGGCACACTAACATGAACTCAGTAGCATGCCCATTACAGATATGAACTTGCAATATGTATGTGGCACATGGGAAGAGTCATATCAAAGCCTAATAGGGATCCAAGAGGTGATGAAGAGAGCATCCAACACGTACTGCATCAGCTCCAAATTTACGGACAATGATTGCAACTTTCTTGGCTCTTTAAACACAAAGCTCTTTAAACGAGGGTGTGCAAAAGTGAAGCCCAAGTGGTCGGGTCTGTTCACGAAGGACATGAGGACAACTGTTGCTGTCGGAGAATGTTTTTCCAAAGGCATGTTAGTTCTTTCGGTTTCTCACACGATGAAACTCTGGATAGATCTAGAATCCTACCCGGATTTCCTTGACGGAGAGGAACCCTGGCTATAACATGTGTGTGTTCATAATGTTATGTTATGTGTTGTATGTTATTGAGGATATCCTTAGAAACTTGTGTAGGAAACATCAGATGCTATCTCATCAAGTGGTAGGCGTACAACATGTTGTACATCTCCTAGGAGCCCAACGGCAACTTGTAGAACATTGATGATAAGATGCATTGCTATTTTAGCCGGCCTTGTGTATCATAACATTCCAAGTTCTGGTGAATAAAACAGGGTGATGTTATGTCGTGGACGTGATCAAAACCCTGGACTTCAAGTGTGGGCATCGCTTCCTATACAATCATGGCCCACGACACAATGCCCTTTGTATACACACACCATCGTGTAGATTTGTATTTCCATTTGTCCCAGCGTCATTGGTGCCCTGTCTTGTAAGGTTATTGATGAGAACAACGACGTTCTATGGTGGAGACTAAATGTAATCACAAAACGTGTCGCCGCTCTATCATGTAATGTCAAATTTCATACGATGCCATCTTCCAAAAAATAGTATGATGTAATCTTTTTGACCCGCCCGCCTGACTTTGTGGCATAGTGAATTCAACACATTACACTCAACAAGCGCCCAGTACCGGAAGTGGCCTCGTTATAGTCTTGACACTATTAAATGGGCTGGACTATTCTGACACTTGCCACCGATGTAAATGTACGGATGACACTAAACATGCGAATTGTAGTCTCTTTCAAAAGCATAGTACTTCCAAAACATCTTTGCGTTAACAACCTGCTCTTAGATACGCATGACAATTGGCTTGCTTGTTTTGTTGTCATTGTTGGCGACAACGTCATCATTTATACGTGAGAAGCATTCAGAAGAATCTTCTGAATGAACTACCAGGGTATTGGGCATACGTGTGCAGTATTGAGAATGAATTTGGTGCGTATTTGTTTCGTCCAAAAGTTGGGCTGTTGTGTTTTCGATGTGCTCGTCCGATTGAGGTACTTATGTATTTTGTGATTTTCATGTTTTTTCCATCAGTTCAGGTCCTGGTCCCCCACGGGGGTCGTACATTCAAAGTTCAAGCACCTGACTTCCTTCGCAGCCCGCCGACAACAAAAATCCAACGATTCTGCTGCTCTTCATGTGGCCATGTCACGAATTGCTCTCGCGCTTGTCTCGCTCCCACTCGATTTGCTTCCATGCACTCGAACGTGACGCTCTTTGAGCTAAAAGTTTAGGAAGATTCTAGTTGTACTCATGATTCATCCAAACCGGATAGAACATTTATAGTAACATGTAGAAGAAACAATGTAATTAGGGCCTAATAGCTCGGATACCCGCATAGCGTACAATATTAAGCTGGCATACCTGCGAGTCCAGATTGACATGGCATATCCACCTCTAAAGAAAAAGAAATGGGGTTTCTGACCCTCACTCCCCATGCTCAATCAACGACATGCGTTGCTGATCGAGCATGGCGATGATAGGCATGTGACCGTCGCTTGATCGCGGCCGTCACTCCCTCGCAAGATCGGAGTAGAGCTATGACCCTCTTGCTTCTTTTCATTCGACGTGCAAACCTCCTACTGTGATTTAGGGTTTTGTTTGTTTTGCGCGAGCTCCGCCCGTGCAAAACATGAAACCGTACATCTTAATAGGGGGTTTGCGCGTAAAGAAAGGTTCATCGCTCCATCGCAATGGAGCGAAAATGCCCCTCTCAAAATCTGGAATCTTCTTCATGGCACACAAACCACCCCTGGTTTGCAGAGAAAACACCATAAAACCCAACCCCTCTTTACATTCGGGACTCACGATTTTACTTTTTGCGCGGGCATCTGCTGGGCCCCAAGGCAGCGAGGCCCAGCAGATTCCCTTTCAACGCATATGGTTTCTCAGACCCCCCACACAAACCCCATGCAAACCCCTTTCTTGAACAATTACAAACACCTCAAAAGAGGGTTTTGTCATTGTTCGAGGAGCATGATGACGTCTGCATTCGGACCCTCATTCCATGTAGTGATGATGTATCTTTTTTTGTCCATACATCGTCTCATTTTTTCCAAGTGTGGATATCATTGCTTCGATTTAGTCCGTATTGGGCATGCCGTGCCTAATGTAGTAGGTGCGGGCATGCCAGCTTAGCTTTTGGAAATGGTGGGTATCTAGTAGCTCAGTCCAAATCATTATTTTACACAAATATGCGTGACTGGTTTCACTCAAGCCTGGTTGAAGATAAAGCATCAATAGGCATGTTGTATTACATCATTGATGGACACGAGTCTCTTGAACTTAAAAAGTGGACATCTCCATCATTCTGACCACAACATAGATCATGGGAATTTCCATGTTTGCATACAAACCTGTTGTGGGGGGTTTAGCCAGTTGGCACAGCCTACGGTGTTCCGACCCAGTGGTTTGGAACATTTTTGGCCACTTCAAAGACTCGTGAAAGCACTTTCTCAAACAGCATAGAAGTAGTTATAGTTTTGTTTTCAATCAAAACCTCAAAGATGTTAGAAAACTATGAAAACATGCCTACATTTTTTTGTCTGACCAATGTTTGCATGGCATTCTTTGAAAACATGACTATGAAAACATACCTTCAAGGAGCCACTCGCAAGAGGACAATACAAGTGACGCTCGTCTCGAGCCCTTTGACCATAAAGAACACATACTCATTGTTTTGACAAGTTTTTACATGCAGGCCGGTGCATTATTTCTGAAATCTCATGTTGATCCAAAAGTTCCACCCATTCACCGTTTAGTGTTTGATCGTTGTAACGGGTAGGAGTGTTTTCTTCTTCGGTGAAAATGTGGATCATTCCTTGTTTTGTCACCCGGGATCCCCATACACCCCTCCATCAGAGCAATAAGTCCCATTCACCATTGGAATAACAAGCCCAATTCGCCCCTACGTTGGAACAATATGATTCATTTAGCACTGCCCGGAACAATAAGCATCATTCGCCCCCGCCTCGTAAAAAAAAGCAAAGATAACCCACGACCCGTCGATTAAGTCAAATTGTAAAGAATTGTAAAGAATAAGCCTAACATACCTAGAATACATAGCGTGCATGCTAAAGGTTATTGAAACGAAACCCTACTATGGAAGCTTTATGCCAAACGCAATTGACTCAGTCTGGGCAGAGGCTCGGGATGGAACTCGTGAATGCACCTACGTGCCTAGGTGTGCGGTCGACAGCACGTGATGGGTGGTTGAGTCGAGTGACACTGTTCAAAATACAAAATCGATATGGGTCATAGTTGTCCCGATTGCACTGTCAAACCTGTACGCATGGAATGCATATATAACGGGTACGAACACAATCCATTCCGTCCTACATCGCTACTCATGAGTATGTTGCAAACCATTCTCCGAAATTTCTCTTGGAGATATGCGTCCTTTGACGCCTTTGCAACACGGTTCACAGCCATCACAGCCTCGGGTAGGTCCTTAGGTAACCATCACTCAATCCCCTCTTCCCATGGACCACAGTAGTGCGGTGCCCTAGTGAACTAAAGTCAAGTGTGAATGGGACATAGTGAACGTAAACCCATCCCACGATGCATACACCATGTGCTGGCAGTTCGGGCAAGCGAGTATCCCATAATTGCCTGCTGTACTTTCCATGAGAATGGGAGTCACGCGTCTCGATGTAGACACTCTCTTGTTTGCGGATGTGATAATAGAGGACAAATGGCCATGCACAACAAGGAGTTAGTTATTGTGGCCATACGTAGTGTTTCAAACTGTCGCAGATTAACCTCATGTGATGGTTTTTCTAGTTCAAACATTCTATAACCTAAAATGAATGGCGTACCTTGTAATGATTGTTTTTCATATGAAATGAACAAAGTAACGTGTGTGTAATGATTAATTGTGATATAAAAGTGCAAAGGCTGCTCTCTACATAGTGTTCAATGGATACAAAAAGTACAGCAATATACATGTCATAATGGGATGATGTGGCCATATACTCATCCATTACATTTGAGCAGCCTACCTCGAAGTTCATAAACAATTTCTGGTGACATGTGGACTATATGCATTGTTTAATGTGCATAACTTCCTATGTAGTGAGTTGAAACAGGCTGCCATGTACATGACCTTCTCGTCTCTTGAGATACAAAATTTCACAATCGTTGCAGACAATGTTCTTTTAATTGCTTTCACCATGTAATGTTATGGGATCCATTGTGCATATAATGTGCAGTCTGTCTAAGTAAGTGTCCTCCATCAATACCGTATCTTTCTTTTGCATGGCTCTTCTTTCGTCTGCAATCATTGCATATGTTCATTCACTAGACATAAAAAGGATGTTGAACAGATGTCCATTGAGTGTACTGCTTACATGAAGTTTATCTTAATGTTGTACGAGCCTCGTAGCACATGGAGTTACACTACGTATTCTTCACCAATACACACAGTACACCTAAACACCCATTGCAAAGCAGTAAGCGAGAGATAAATGTCACAAATTCCACGAATGAAGCATGCGTCAAGAGTGAGTATATACAGTGAAGGTTTAAAATGTGACCTCTTCAAACACTTATCAATTCAACCCTTGGATAACATGAGGAATTTCACACACGGGACACGGCCTCTCCCATGGCCGACAGTGCTCTGCATCGTAGAACACTTTAGTCTCACAAATGAAATCCTAACTGTAATCTCTATCTCCATGCACAAATACCTCAGCCCCCCACTCCCCATACTCGATGAACTTGGCCCAATCAACCTAATCTTGACCCTCTGCCTAACTCAAAGCCCCCCCTTCTGTCTGGAGCCTGCTGCGCCGAAAAAAGTGCTTGCTCAGACTTTAGACACCACCATGGTTCATCCTGCACAAAAAGAAAAAACACGAGTTAGTAGTCCACACAACAGACATGAAAGCAATGAATTTAGACACATGCATCAAAGGAAAAAAGAACAAGATTGCATCCATGTGTCCTTACCTCACTCTACCTCCTCTGTGTCTTCTTCGTACGTCTACTACCACGCCGTCTCCTCCTTATCCAGCTGGTCAGTGTGCTCATCCTCCCTAATCCTCTCACCAAAATCAGCTGCAGGAGCGGAGTACGTACTAGGATGGGAGTTATCACTTTCAAAGCTTCCATTCTCATCATGTGATGCACCCTGAGGAAACATCTTGGGGTCATACTCCATATCATCTACACCTTACTCAGCAAGTGGTGGAATTCCTCCCATCATAGCAACGTCTCGTGCTTCCAATGTGGGTGTAGTACGCTAGGCGACAGCACCACGACCAACATAATTCTGTGCTGTGGCTAGTGCAAGGCTCGGTGGTTCTCTTAGCATGTCTTTGTATGCCCCCTCTGCCCAGAACACAGACAAATGAAGTTCTTTATGCTCAATGTCTCCTGATCCTTGCTTGCGCTGTGTGGTCTTTCCTTGCCATGACGAGGTCACTGCAGCAGCCAGACAGGTTCAACTTCCAATTCCTCACCACTAGAGATGGGATGGGATTGGCGTATGCACGACGGAACACCATGCGGGTGAGGGCCGGTTCCTCCAGGTTCTCATCGTTGATGCGTTTTGTTAGCAAAAATGCACAAGCATGTTGACATGAAGGCCGTACTCCTTCCAACAGACAACTACGCGACATGTAAACAAGAAACACTTACCGTGGGTTGTTGGTCGACCCAGTCATTGTGGTGATGTTGAGCCCCTCCTCCGTCACGGTGTACTCATGTGCCGCTACTAGGTAGTGGAAGAGACGGTCTGCATGTGCTCGCTCCAGCGCGTCTTTTTCCTTTGCAACCTGAGCTCGATGGGGGAAAAACAGACCTCGAGCAAAGGAGCAGATTGACACGGAGTAGTAGTACGGGTA
>SZWC01024430.1:14822-37574 GCA_023375785.1 Penium margaritaceum | reverse complement strand
CCCCCCCCCCCCCCCCACCCAACCCGACCCCATTTTCCATTTTCTCTCTTCCACTCCCACTTTGTCCTCATGCAGTCCCACATCCCATCCTTCTGGCCAATGCTCACCACCAGCGCCGTCGCGCGAGCCCTCGTCTCCGCCGCCGAGCGCCGTCGCCACTACGCATTCGTGCCCCTCTGGTACTCCGCGTGGCTGCCCTTCCGCACTCTCGCCCCCGAGACCATGGACTGGTTCCAGCGCGTCTCCCTGCTGGGGCGTCCGCCCTCGGAAACTGCCGGGAAGCTTCTGGAAGGTGCAGTGGGTGAGAAGGCGGCAGGATGGGTGTGGCGGCAGCTGGCAGTGCTGCCGCTGGCGTCCGAGAAGGCAACGTAGAGAGTGTGGACAAGGCATTTCGGCTCAGTGTGTGACCGCGGTTGCCCCATGGCTGTACGTAAGCGGTTGGTTGCGCCACCTTGGGGCCCTGAGAAGGCGAGGCGAGGGGCTGCAGTGGAATGCCTGTCTGAGCTGGTTGTGACATCACCCTGCTTCCTGACAGAATCGCCTAGAAGAATTCAGTCTGTGTCGTTCGATAGCATTTGTGTTGTGGCGCCCGCACGGGTGCAAGGCTGCACCTAGAAGAATTTGCACCATTTGGAGGTTTGTCCATTGTGACTGTTCAATGGTCCCTCTATGGATTGTCAACATGCTTGCCAACATTCTTCTTGCGGCTATCCGGATGGCAAGGTACAGCTCCTGAGCCAAAAAGAAAAACAAGAGGCCATTGTTGCATGGAAACCGTTCTTTGGTTACGCAGTAACCTACTATTGATATTCTCACCAAAAAAAAAATCAAGCATGCCTTCAGCTTTTCTGCTTGGAAGGCAAGGTCCCTCTCAAGTCCAGAAAAATCTCCTAAGTTTGAGCTGGATGATGTTCTCCTTTTCCACCATGCCATCAACTGAACACAGAGATGTGCATTGACACAAGATTGTTTTAAGTTTCGATATGAGTGTTTTGGTGTTTGACTCATGAATAATGGATAGGGGTTAATCCTCCTCTTATCTTGATACCCAAGCTTATACTCCCCTTCCCTAATGTCAAGCAATTTCTCAATCCCTAGAGACATTCTTTATGGGCAAGAATAGCACGTATGCAAAAGAAAACTACGTCTATTGTTCGTTTTCGTGCATCTCTCATTGTACTCTGTTGTGTCCTCTCGGCTTGTGTACATCGGCGTGCAGATGACTCACGGCGAGACTTGACGCCGCTGGAGTGTCGCTCGGTGGAGCCGACACACGCTGAGGCCCACTCACCCGTCGTTAGAGCCTCCACCCTCTAAAGATGCGCTCAGCTCCATCGGCACGCCTCCTCGGTGGTCGGGCCACCGGCGGTCATTGCCACTGCGAATGCTGTCTACATGCACTGAGAGCTGTGTCTAGCTGTGGCATTGCGTCTACAGCATCATGCGATGCCTAGGGTCCATGCCTCCTGTTGTATGGCCCTGTTTGGCATCGTTGACTGTCGAAGGCACTGCCTGGGTTCGTGCAGCCATAACTTCTTGTAGCAATTTTTCTAGCTGATTCTGACCGCACGATTGCGTTCGCAACGTCGGTATTATGGTATGGTCCAGTTTTCAGGCAAAACGGACGACGCCCGGGTTTTGAGCTGTTGGGCGTCTGGCAGGGCTCACCGAGAAAACCCTGCCTGCCACAAAATAGGCCTAGCACTATTTTCTGATTGGCTGGTTAACTGAGTAACAAGTTCTATGCTAGTGGAGGGGAGCTAGAACTTGGAGGGGTCTCCCATTGTTGCTCATTCTTCACTCCTAATCAGTTACATTCAGTTTTCAGTTGCTTTCTGGCGCAAACACTGGCGTGCGCGTTTCTGATTAACAAACCCACAACTTCCAGACTTAGACTCTAGAGCAGCCGACTGAGGGGGTAGTAGACTTAAGCAACGAGCGTGGAAGCCCGCACGCTGCATCGACAACGCATGCTGCCCCAACCTGCTGCCTAGGTTTCCAGCTTGGTATCAGAGCCAGATTGTGGCAGCAACAGCAGAAGACGTGCGTACAAGTGCCAGACAAAGGCGGCGGACCCCATACGCGCTAGTATAGGGGAAATGCTACCGGATTTTTTCCGGCAGCATTGACCCGCCTGGTGACGGTGTCAGATTTTTTCCCACGACCACTGGGCTAGGGGAAATGCTGCCGAAACTTTTCCGCAGCACTGACCCCCACACGTGACGCGAGGAGGTGAGCGGCAGGCCGCGTCCAACACCTGCGGGCGACGACGCACACTACAACGTCATCCATGTGCAGTGACTTGCACGAGCACGCAGCAGCAGCAGTCTGCAGCAGCGGCAACCGCAGGCAACGGCAACGAGCAGTGGCAGCAGCAGCCAGCAGCAGTTGCGTGCAGCACCAGCGGCAGGCACAAGCAGCTTGCAGCAGCCTGTAGCACCAGCAGCTTGCAGCAACCTGCAGCAGCAGCAGCCCGCAACAACAGCTCGCAACAGCGGCAGCCTGCAGCAGCAGCTCGCAGCAGCAGCAACCCGTAGCAACAGCAGCAAGCAACAGCTGCAGCAGCGGCAAGCAGCAGTTCCAGCAGGAGCACCAGGCTGCAGCAGCCACAGTAGCAAGCCGTAGCAGCAGCCAGCCGCAGCAGCAGCTACAGTGAACAGCTGCCACTAGCAGCTGCTGCTGCTCGCTGCCGTAGCGAGCGAGAAGCGAGCAGCAGCCCGCTGCTGCCAGCGAGCAGCAGCCCACTGCCAGCGAGCACCGGCTCGCTGCCAGCAAGCAGCTGCCCGCTGGTTGCTCATAGCGGGCGGCTGCCCGCTATGACTGTCGAGGAAGAAGGAAAAAAAGGAAGAAAAAAAATGCAAGAGCAAAAAATCCCCCATCCCACCTGCTTCGCTGCCGCTGCTACAGCAGCTGCCTTCGCTGCTGTACCAGCCATAGCAACCGCAGCAGCCCACAGCAACAGCAACTGTTGCTGGAACTGTAGTCGCAACAACAGTAACAACAGCAGCAGTAGCAGCAGCCACAGCAGCCGCTGCAACAACAACAACAGGGACAAGTGCACCAGGAGCAGTAGCAACAACAACAACAGCACCAACAGCAGCAGCAACTACAGCTGCAGCAGCCGCCCCAACAACCGCCACCATTTACATCAGCATCCTGCTGCTGACGTCATTGCTGACATCATCAACTCACAAAAAAAAGCAAAAAAACAAAAAGCAAAAAAAGCAAAAAAAATAGGGGACAAATAAATGTAGAAGTAATCCTAAGGGTGGGCAGGACGTTCACCGCCTTCAACAGCCATCACTGCTAACGTCAGCACCCCACAAAGAGAAAACAAAAGGGGCTTCACACCATGGCTGGTAGCCCCACTGGGGAGGGGTCCTCCTCTATTGGAGGGACCCCCATCCCCCCTTTCTTGTAGCGGCTATAGCAACAGCAGCAGCACCACCAGCAACGGCAGTAGCAGCAGCAGTAAGAGCAGTAGTTGCAGCAGCAGCAGCACCAGCAGCAGCAGTAGCAGGAGCAGCAGGAGCAGCAGTAGGAGCAGCAGCAACAGCGGAAGCAGCAGCAGCAGCAGTAGCAACAACAGCACAAGGAGCAGCGATGCCAGCAGCCCTCTGACGTCGTTGGCGACAACCCTGACCCCCTCGCTACTCATCAGCAACAGCTCGCAGTCCTGACGCCGCAGCTTGCGGCACTGCAACCGTTAGTCTCTCAGTCTGCCCCCAACGCGCCTCCATCCTTCCCCCCTCCAGGGCACGCCAGCCCAGCTGTGTCTGCTGCCACGCAATACCTGGCGCAACAGCAAACTCAGCACCAGCGGCAGACAGTGACCTCCGTCCTTGGCCCCACTCTGGGTACCGGCCGCAGGCGAAAGGACTTTGAAACGCCTTTGCCGCCACTTCAGGCCGACGAGCAGTTCCGGAGCTGGGAGCTCAGCTTCCGCATCCAGGCGTAGGGTGAGGGCATGTAGGCAGACTACACCCTGCCGTATGATGCCACCCTGGCCGACCAGGTGTATGACGCTGGTCGTGCCGTCCCGGCTCTAATCCCTGTCGCCCCTCCGGCTTCCCGCCTCGCCCTCAAGCCCTTCTTAGGCGACTTCACCGTTGGCGCCACCCCAGACCCTGCAGCCGCGTGGCACGTCCTCACTCACCCCCATCGCCTGTCCAGCAACGCTGAGACTAGCCACCTGCTGCGGGAGTTCAAATCCCTACACATGGGGGAGGCCGAGATGGTCACCTCCTACTGGCAACGTGCGAAAGACATCCTTCGTCGCCTCGGGACCTCTGCCCCGACCCCTTTGGCCGTGCTCCTCACCATCAAGCGCGGTGCCACCGAAGCGTACACGGACAACTTCGTCCACTACCCTCACGACGTTCTCTCCACCATGGCGGTAAAAGGCACCCTCATGCCCTGGGCACACAAGCTCTTCCTCCGCATTGAGGAAGCTCGCCTGGAGTTCTGACTCCAGCGCACAGAGGTCGTCGCCTCCCCTGCCGTCGCCTCCGTGGCCGTCGCCTCCCCCGCCACAGCTACCTCATCATTGTCAGGGAAGAAGAAGCATCGAAACAAGAAAGGCAAAGGTCAGCAGCAGCAGCAGTCGTCGACCGGGTCCAGCGCTGGCGGCTTGGTCTGCCACAACTATGGCCAGCCCGGGCATGGGTGGTACACGTGCCCTCTACCGACGGATGAGGCACGCGTCATTGCCAGCATGCGTCGACAGCGCGCGCGCCGTCTCGCCTCTGTCACCGTGGCTGTTGCCAACTCTGACACCTCGGCCTCGTCCAACAGCTCCACCACTCCGGTTGCTTCGCCGGTCCCGCAGTCCCCAGCGCTGCAGTCGTCGGCACCGGCGCAGTCATCCCCCTACCCGGACTCTGGCGCCATCATCCCGCACTCCGTTCACACTCCCGGGCCGTCCTCCCGTGAGGGCCAGCTGGAGCAGTTCATCGCGCTCCAGCTCGGCCGGCCTCGCCCTCCTTCCTAGGGAAGTACGAGTTGCATCACATCCTGCTCCCCTGTCCAGTCCTGCATGATTGAGGCTGAGCTAAGGTCATGCCCCGTTTCCTCATCTGTCTCGTCGTCTCTCATGGTCATCGCTACCCCTTCCCATCACGACGTTGCTTGGATTGACGATTGGCAGTCTCGGTTCGCGCCTCCTTCCATTGCGTCCGCGTCCCTTGCTTGCTGCCATGTGACCGTTAGCGATCTAGCGACCCCGGTCCAGGACCCTGCTGAGACCTGGATCATCGACTCCGGGGCCACGCATCACATGACGGCCTATCGTGAGGCCTTCAGTATGCTCGGACCTGTAGGTGGTGTTTCCGGTATCAGGACAGGCTCTGGCCAGGTGTTGCCTTTCCGTGGTGTTGGCGTCGTTCTTTTCCGTGGTCTCTCCGGTGACGCCTTTCTGACCGATGTCCTCTTTGTCCCTGGTCTTGAGCTCAGCCTTTTGTCCGACACTGCCCTTGACTGCATGAGCATGGACGTTGTGCACTCGCGTGGTGTTGGCAATGTGTCGTTGCGTCCGTCTGGCCTTGTTGTACTGCACGCCACCGCCTGGGGCAATCTGTGGCATGTACCTCGCCTCTCCTCCTCTCCTTCCGTCTCCTACCCGTCGGCCGCCACAGGCCATGTGTTTGTCACCTGTACGCTTTCTCCTCAGCACACTCGCCTCTTGCACCGCCGCCTATGCCACGTCCACTGTGCCGCCATAGACAGCATGCTCCGCACCCAGCCGGCCAAGGGCCTTCACCTGGAGACTTTTCCCCTCCCGCGTCCCACAGAGTACATTGACTGCGCTCAAGGGAAGATGCACCGGTCCACGTATCCCTTGTCCTACTCTCGTGCATCCGCCCTCCTCGACCTTGTCCATTTGGATGTCATGGGTCCTCTCCCCACCGAGTCTGTCGGTGAGCATGGTCGCTACTTCCTCACCCTCACGGACGACTATTCTCGCTACTGTTGGGTCTTCTGCCTTCGGCAAAAGAGCGATGTCGCCCACGCTATCCAGGACTGGCTTGTCCTTGCGGAGTGCGAGTGTGGCCGCTCTCTCTGCCGCTTTTGCTCTGATTGCGGTGGCGAGTACCTGGGTGAGGCCACGATCTTTCTCGCCTCCCGCGAAATTCTCAATGAGACGTCCACGCCTTACACACCCGCCCAGAACAGTGTCTCCGAACGGTGGAACCGTAGTATGGTCGACGCCATCCGTACCATGTGGGTCGAGTCTAGTCTCTCCGATGGCTTCCATTTTGAAGCCATGGCTTACATGACCTGGGTCTAGAACCGGATTCCCCATGGTCCCCTTCCCCGCCAGTCCATGCCGTACCAGCATTGGTGCGGTCAGCGAGCTGGTCTCCGCCCGGCTCATGTTTGGGGCTGCGTGGCCATTGTGTGGCTGCTCGTCCAGCAACAAGGCGGCAAGCTCGCCCTACGCAGACGTCCCTGTACCTTCCTCAGTGTCTCTCGTCAGTCCAAGGTCTGACGCTTCTGGAATCCCTCCCGGCACTGCATCGTCGAGTCTCGGGATGCCCTCTTCTTTGAGGACCTCTTTCCTTGCGACCTCGTTCACTCCGGCTTGTTTGTGTCTATCCTGTCGCGTGGGGGAGTGGTGAGTTTATCCTCCGTCCTGCCGCTTCCGGGTGACACATCCCTTAGTCCCTCCAAGCCGGCAGTCCCAGTTGCATCCACTGGTCCCTCCAGGCCAGAAGCCCTAGTCGCGTCCGCTGGTCCCTCCGGGTCGGTACCCCAAGTCGCGTCCGTTGGTCCCTCTGGGCCATCAGTCCCAGTCGCGTTCGTTGGTCCCTCCAGGCCGGCACCCCTAGTCGTGTCTGTTGGTCCCTCCGGGCCATCAGCCCCAGTCGCGTCCGCACGTCCCTCCGGGCCAGCAGCCCCACTCGCGTTCGCTGATCCCTCTGGGCCAGCCGCCCCACTCACATCCGCTGATCCCTCCGAGCCGGCAGTCCCAATCACGTCCGTTGGTCCCTCCGAGCCGGCGGTCCCAGTCGCGTCCGTTGGTCCCTCCCGGCCATCAGTCGCAGTCGCGTCCGTTGGTCCCTCCAGGCCATCAGCCCCAGTCTCGTCCGCTGGTCCCTCCGCACCAACAGTCCCAGTCGGGTCCGCTGGTCCCTCTGGGCCAGCAGCCCTTGTCGCCCGGTGTCCACTGTCCTCAGTGCTAGAACAAAGAAATGAGCAGCACGCTCCTTCGTGGCGGGCTCCAGCTCAACACCGCTGACCCCGCACTGTTTGTCACTCTGCGAGGTCAGACTTTCGTCGCTGTTCTGGTTTACATCGCGTCGCCATACACGGTTGCCATCAAGCGTGTCAAGGATCTGCTGCACGCCGCCTACCAGATGAAGGACCTTGGGTCTGCCAGAGTCTTCCTGGGCATGGAGCTCGAGCATGATTGCTCCCAGGACGTCCTACACATCCACCAGGCCGCTTATGTGCAGACACTGTCCACCCACTTTGCGGAGGACCTGCCACTCGTGCCGAGCGCATCCTCACCCATGTCACCCAATGGCCAGGCAAAGCTGAAGAGTCTTGACCCATCCGTTGTCGGGGAGTCAGTTGACGTGACCACGTACCTGCAAGTCATCGGGTCACTGATGTTCTAGGCGACGACGACGGGCCCAGATATCGTGTTCGCCGTCAACCTCCTGGCCCATTTCTCTCAGGAGCCGCGTCACCTCCACTACGAGGCCGCGATCCGAGTATTGCGCTATGTTGTCTCAACTCCTCGGTGAGGTCTCATGTTCTGCCGTCAGCCGTCTGTTGTCGCAGTGGGCTACACCGACAGCGACTGGGCCGGCAGTCCTGACGGTAAGAGTCACACAGGCTAGATCTTTCTGATTGGTGGCACAGCTCTATCCTGGCATAGTGGCAAGCAGGGGTGCATTGCACGCAACATTGCTGAGGCTGAGTACGTTGCTCTTGGCTCAAGCGCGTGTGAGAGTGTGTGGTTGCGTCGTCTGTTGTCCGAGTTGCGTCAGTCCGTCGCATCCATCACGTTGCACTGTGACAATGAGTGCCATGGCCATCGCCGACAATGACGGCGTGCATCACACACTCACAAAGCACATCAATATTGAGTATCATTATGTGAGTTCGTTGTTGCATGACGGCAGCGTCAGCATTGTGAAGGTTGAGACAGCACGGCAGTTGGCTAACCTCTTGACCAAGGCACTGAAGCGCGACTCGTTCAAGAAAGCTGTGACTTCAGTCGGCATGCGTCCGTGAGTAACTCTCTCTGTCCCTGCTTGCATCTTTGCTTGGCCTGGGGGAGTTTGGGCGTTGACTCTGTCTCTGCCCGCACATGTGCACTACGCCTGTGAGTCATAGGGGAGTGTTGGTTTTCATGCATCTCTCATTGTACTCTGTTGTGTCCTCCCGGCTTGTGTACATCGGCGTGCAGATGACCGACGGCGAGACTTGACGCCGCTGGAGTGTCGCTCGGTGGAGCCGACGCACGCTGAGGCCCACTTACCCGTCCATGGAGCCTCCTCCCTCTGGCAATGCGCTCAGCTCCATCAGTACGCCTCCTCGGTGGTCGGGCCGTCGGCGGTCACTGCCACTGCAGATGCTATCTGCATGCACCGAGCGTTGTGTCTGGCTGTGGCATTGCGTCTGCAACATCATGCGATGCCTAGGGTCCATGTATCCTGTTGTATGGCCCTGTTTGGCATCGTTGACTGTCGTAGGTACTGCCTGGGTTCTTGCAGCCATAACTTCTTGCAGTAAATCTTCTTGCTCATTCTGATCGCACGATTGCGTTCACAGCGTCGGTATTATGGTATGGTCCAGTTTTCAAGCAAAACGGACGACGCCCGGGTTTTAGGTTGTCGGGCGTCTGGCAAGGCTCATTGAGAAAACCCTGCCTGCCAGAAAATAGGCCTAGTACTATTTTGTGATTGGCTGGTTAGCTGAGTAGAAAACTCTACGCTATTGGGGGAGAGCTAGAACTTGGAGGGGTCTCCCATTGTTGCTCATTCTTCATTCCTAGTCAGTTACTTTCAGTTTTCAGCTGCTTTCTGGCGCTAAGACTGGCGCGCACGTTTCTGATTAACAAACCCAGAGCCTCCAGACTTAGACTCTAGAGTAGCCGACTGAGGGGGCAGCAGACTTAAGCAACGAGTGTGGAAGCCCGCACGCTGCATCGACAACGCATGCTGCCCCAACCTGCTGCCTAGGTTTCCAGCTAATGTCAAGCCATTTCTCAATCCCTAGAGCTATTTCTTATGGGCAAGAATAGCACGTATGCAAAAAGAAAACTACGTCTACATCTTCATGTGCATAAACTATAGATGGTTTATCTGTGCACTGCCTCATTGACTCATACTGTGACCTCTCAGCTGATGTACATGCTCGTGCAAATGAGTGACTGGATGGAAGTTGAAGCCGACAGGGCGTTGCTCGGTGGAGTGGACGTGTCGCCGTGAAGCCGGGCGTGTGGTTCTTCTTCTCCTCGTGGTTCGAATATTGTACCCTCGCACAGAGAAACTTCCTTTAACCTTCCTACCCACTTGCTACAACACTAGGCGTCAGCGCTAGGTCAGCGTGTGACAATAGTCACAAGTCAGACGACACTACAAGGGTCTGGGTAGGGACACGTACAGAGCGTCAGGAAGCTCAAAATGAATATAATCACAAAGAGAGATGACAACTGACAAGAACACAACATGAATACCTGTTGCGGCTCACAGCAAGTGACGCACGCTCTGTGTCAGTTTGTCCTAAAACTGACCTAAAATCAGTGTTTTGGCCATAAACCTGTGCACATGTATCCGAGCATACCACCGTCTAAGTCTAGAGATGCAAAATCTTGAGCCGGGCGCTACAACTGGTCATACGCACAAGTCCGGCATCGATTGGTGGACAGACAATGCAAAACATGCAAACCGGGCTCGAGAGCCAGTCCACCGCGAAAACTCTAGTGTCTGCAGAAAATCCAGAAAGGACCCTGGCAAGCACCCGGGCTGTCGTGGCAGCTGCTAGTGCACGGTGCCACAACTCGTCGGTGCCCAAGCGCCAGCTGCGTCCGAATCATGGATCATGTCGTCATGCTCTCCAGTAACGCCGCTCCATACCACCAGTACTGGGTATACGGATAATGACCACATCATCGCTCGTGACGGGTGGAAGCCACATAAACCAACACGCACGCCCAGCTCCATCGGCAGCTACCCTTGGCTGTCATGTCATCAGTACTCGTAGTTGGCTCTCTGAAATACTATAGTCGACGCCTGAGTTCGGACAGCCGTAACTCCTTGTAGCCATTTTTCTTGCGGATTGTGACTGCACGACTGCGTTTGCAACAAGGCTATCTTGGTATGATCTAGTTTTTAGGCAAAACGGACAACGCTCGGGTTTTGGGTTGTCTGGTGTCTGGCCAGGCTCACCTATGAAATTCTGTCAGACATAATAATGCTAGGATTTTCCTGGCTGGCTGGTTTTCTGAGCAACAAGCCACACAGAGCTGAGGTGAGGCTAGAAATGAGAGGTTTATCAGCTAGTTTCTCATTCTTTATTCCTAATCAGTCATTTCTTTATTCCAGCTGCTTATTGGCGCTTGCTCTGGCGCACACACTTCTCAGTAACAAACCAGAGGTCTCAGACTAAGACTCTAGTGCAGCACACTAAGGGGTCAGACCAAGCAACGAGCGTGGGTTCCCGCACGCTACATCAACAACGCCAGTGTCCCAACCTGCGTACTAGCTAGGTCCTTCTTGGTATCAAAGTGCCAAGGTTCGAGTCCCTTTGTGGACGCGGAAGGGGGGTCCACTCCTAGGTGGGAGGAGTGTAGCGCGGACCGGCCTCTCCTCATGCCTTGAACTGGTCCCTGGCCTGTGGGCAGTTGGAAGGGATGGATTGAGGGTCGGAGACCCTCAATCACCGCATCTTTGGCCCAGTCGGCCAAGCTTCCCGTACCAATTCATTACATTGATATCAGAGCCATAGCGCAGCTGTTGGAGGAGTGATCCGAGCCATTTCTCAATCCCTCGAGCCATTTCTTGTGGGCAAGAAAAGCACTTTTGCAAAAAATACTACGTCTACATCTACACATGCATGTACACCTACTTTTGCATGTACATCCACATGTACATTTACATCTCAACTACATTTGCATCTCTACCCATATCTACGCCTATGTTTTCATCATCGCTCGCATCTACATCTACATTTATAGGTACATCTACATATACATCTACACCTACATCTACATCTACACATACAACTACATCCACATTTACATTTACATCTATATCTGCATCTCCATCTACATCTAAACTAAACTATATTCATATTTGTTTACCTATTTGTCTTTGATGGGTGCGAGACACGCAAGTGACCTCTTGAATGTGTTCGTACACACGCATTGTTGCGATAGGTGGTTGAGTTGAATCAAAACCCATGGATGCAACATGGGTGCACACACGATGGCTAATGCTCTACTGGCGTCTCAGCTGAGTACAAGAGTGGCAGCACAATATCCATTCCAAATGTGCTTGAGAGCTTGACTGTTGTGATCAGCTCACCCTCCTTGCTTCCTACTTCGCATAACATGGAGAAAACATAGCAAAGGTGGATATGCATCCACATACGCTCATGGTCAATGTGGTTGAAAATGGTTTAGTTATGCATGTGTCAAACAGGAGATACTAAGTTGCAGATCCCTCGGGACCACAGGTCAGGGTTGAACCGGCGTGTGAGAAACCACTGGAAGCTCGCTCACTTACGAGTTTGGTTCAATCCTTGAGTAGCCACTGGTGATATTGTGTACATAGCTTACCTTGACCTCTCGCCTCACGTCCATTGTCGTGGAGACTCTTGATGAGGCAAAGGGTGCAGAAGACTGGGGGAGCAGGCTCAAGTTTGGCAGTTGCTCAAGAGTTGCAACCAACCACCAGCGACACATGTTGAAGAGAAACCAATCGTCGGCAGACCCATGGAAGAGTGGAGTGGTTTCTCAGGAGAAAGATACTGAATCATAACACAGAAATTGCCAGCTGGTACTTTGCACTGACTGCTCACATGTTGCTGACTGTTTTGGCTATTTCCGTGCCTGAGTCTGCTTGGCGGTTAGTCCATAGTGACTTGTTATGCCGGAATCTTGCTGGATTCTTGTATGGCTGACTGAGAGGGGCATACCGAATATTTGTTTGTGGTTGCAATCACCTCTGGAAGGTGAGCGACCTCACCACCTCTCGCGCGCAGGTTTGACACATGCGTGAGAGCTGGAGGAGGCCAATCGATCGGATCACTCAATCAATCAGCCTCACCCCTCACTGACTCACACCGTTCCTTAATGTACAATATCTTTCACTATACACCTCCGTTTTCCTCCCAGTCTCTTTTGTTCCAATCACAGTATTGTGCTCCACATAGCTAAACAAGGGAGGGGGTGAATGGTGCTTGTGTTTTGGTATCAGAGCAGACAAGCCAGAGCTTGTTGTGCTATGCATCACAAGCAAAGCACCGTCGTGGAGGGGCCATTCGAGTAGCAGCAGTAGCAGCAGCAGCTGTTGTAGTCACATTGGTGACAGCGGCTATGCGGAGTAGTAGCTACAACAGCGGCGGCGTGCAACAACGGACGGCAGCACTAGCCAGCGGCTACACCAACAGGTAACAGCTGTACCAGTGGCTGCTACAAGCATAGTGGTGGTGGTGGTAGGTGCACAGAGTAGCAGCTTTAACGGCGATGCACAGTAGCAGGAGACAACAGCAGCCAGCGGCTACATTAGCAGGCAATAGCTACAGCAGGGTTGCGACACTGGGCTGCAGTAGCAGCCAGCCTGTAACGACACTAGGCCGTTTTGTGACTATGTGTGGAACCCAAAACTACGCCCCCAAAATAGTCGTCCAAGGAGAGGGAGCGAATGGTTGCCACCGTCATTTCATCAAGTTAAAACTACTGTTAAATATAAATAAATTTAATAGCTTCAATTCTTCAAATTCTATTCTGCTCCGTGCCTCATCCTTATGAACCATTCACGTTCCGTTCTACATAGCATTTGGTACCAAAGTGCAGCCATACTAGAGGAGCAGCCGACGTATTAACTACGAGGCTATGACCTAGAGTCTTCAGCGCATCTCTACCGTCAAAAAGCTTGCAGAATTTACAACAACACCGATGAATAAAGTGAGCACAGCCGACGACGAGTAGAAGGTCTGGCAAAGAATTCAGCAGTTGAGGATCAAGAGCATGCAAGCAATGATGTTCTCTGGGTGAACCAGGTAGTAGCGTTAACCTTTGTGGAAAATGGCGCAGCCTTGATGACTCCGGCAACCAATCTCATGATGGAGCACTCGGGATTTATGAACCCTTCACCCTTGCTGTTTTCTGTTGGGACAACACCTAGCAAAATGGGAGGCACCGGCTGGCAAGCTCCTAAAAATGAAAATCTGTACTAGAACTTGTCCGGACTTGAGAGCTTCAATATCCATCTAATTCAACAACTAAACGCGACAATGGATGAGCTCCAGATTGCACGAGCACAAAAATCAGTACTCATCAAGAGGAACATACATCTCGCAAGCGAGCCTCAAATTTGCCGAGCCTCAAGTTGATTGATCCTGCAAATTCAAATGGACCGATGGGCAGGATGTGGGTAACGAGTTTGGAGGTGGACTGCTGCTAGGATCAGCAACAAAGGAAAGAAATTGAACCTCGCTGCCTCATTTTGGCGCAACATGGCTCTAACATAGTGGTCCGACCTAAAGACTATCCAACATAAGCTGGAAACGGGCAGCGCTGGATCAACAGCTTATGCAGCTTCTCTCACATTGTTGACCGTGATCATTCCACCTCTTGAACCGATCGATCCGGAGTTGTAAAACTCACTGAGTCCATTAAATATTAAATGGAATTCATGATTTTCACACTCCTCTACTTTGGAAACCAAAGCAAAGCCCTGCTGAAAAACTTGCCCCTCCGCATGCCCAAGTGCGGCGTGAAGAGGCGCCGACGAGCCGCCAGAGAGAGGAAAATCTTTGCAGTTGGATCTAGCGCCTTGATGGTTGCTCCAAATCCCAAATGGATGATTGCCCCTGAAATTTGACAAGTTGCTGAATAAGGTGGAATTTGAATCACCAAAATCGGAAAAATAACAAGGGAGATATGAGCTTCCAAAGTTGGGATGTGTGCTGCGGCTGGAGGAGTCGGCCGTGACTTGATTTGCGGTAGAAAATCTGCCAGAGCGAGTAACAAAAGCACATCTGGCGAAGTATCCCCAGAGGACTGCTGAGTTGCTCCGGTGGATGATACGCTGGATGTCAGTAGTACAAGTTCTTATTGGGGGACTTAGCCAAAATCCTGGCTCAGAGTCCACGACTCTGTAGTACAATTTGTTGCTTAGGGACTGAATGTTGACAGCAGGTCCGCAGCCAGGTTTCAAACCCTGTCAAATCCCATTATCAAACTCAACACAAAAGTGACAGAGGTGTGCCAGAATAGCTTAGGGGACCCCTCCATCACGTGCAAAGGGACGTGTAGCTTCGGAAGGGTGCTTTGCACGTGAAGGAAGGCGCTACAGCATGTGCGCACCATAGAAGCATTAGGTGTTCGTATGGTGGGTGAGACCTGCACTTTGACAAGCGTAACGTGGGCTATAACTTCCCAAATCACACACAATTTAGTGTGTTAGAGAGTTCATGAATATCCCTACAAGTTTTCAGATCATGTCCATTTAAAAAAAAGGTAACACAAAATGTCGTTTTTCCCTTCGCAAAACTGGCTGTCTCGAAATGCCTGGTCACATAGCGTGAGGCAACCAGAAAGCTCACGCTTAGTCTCATATTCGCCCAAAAGGCAGAATTGAACCATGAAAGAAAATTCAATCACGTCGCAACTGCTACCACGTAGTTTCCAACAAAGGGTTATTGGTCCACAGTTCTGACCCTCTCCAAGACGTTCACGCCTTCCGCAGCGCACGGGATTGTCATCGCGGACAACGTCGCTGTGAAGTCTGAGAACCTGTCAAAGTAGAAGCTGTGCAAATGGCACAGAAGGAGACGCAGCCCATCCAGAAGTATTCAGGCGGCCCTGACTTTGGGATGTGGAGGTGGCAGTTTGAGCTTCACCTCGTGCATAAGGGGCTACTGGGGGTCATCTCAGGAACGGAAGTCCTCAATACAAGGCCTCGAGG
The DNA here is from genome assembly GCA_023375785.1 of Penium margaritaceum. Lineage (NCBI taxonomy): Eukaryota > Viridiplantae > Streptophyta > Zygnematophyceae > Desmidiales > Peniaceae > Penium > Penium margaritaceum. Next base: position 22,428 of record SZWC01024430.1, on the reverse strand, counting down.
GCTGAGGCCTGTGGCCTCGAGCCCTCATCCTCGCCTCTCCTCCTCCCCTTAGTCGATGAGCGAGGCGATGGGGGAGAGAGAGAGAGAGAGAGAGAGAGAGAGAGAGAGAGTAAACGAGAGAAAAAAGATTGTTGACACAAAATTATAGACATTGTCTCACACACAAAGATTTTGCATCGACGTGTCAAAACCAAAACTCACCGTTCAAAAACAAACTTTGAGTTTCTAAACTAGAAAAATCTTTCCAACTCAGGAGTTTTGGGTAATACCCTCCTCATCTGGGACCCAAAATGAGGGGCCAGGAAAGAACAGAATTGGGCCTGTAGAGACTCTAAATTTGTGAGTCTTATAGCATAGATCATTGATGAAGATTGTCCCAAAGTGTCGGAAAGGAGAAAACTCATCCATCAAGCACTAGACGCCATTTACGAAATGCGACCACGATCTCCATGTATGAATTAAAGACATGACTTGTTAGAGTAGAAGAAACACAATTTGAAGGATTTCACCCGTATGCGGAATATCCTCCTATTTGGGGATGTATTTTTCAAATATAAATGCACTGGTTTCTAAGGTCGAGAAGAATGTGGCAATAAATGTTGGAACAAAGGAGGTGCACAAATCTTCTAAATGTTCTTCATATTTGAGGTAAAATATTTTGAATTGAGTAAATAAAGCAGGTGGGATTCACACAAAAGGCTCCAATAAGCTTGTTTTGATTTCAATTAGTTTCTCATGGTTGAGAATGCGAGATGGATTGATAGAGGTACAAACATGGAGGTTGAGATCAGAAGCTTGTAACAAAAGAGGAAAAATTGTTCCATGGTTTCATAAGTAAAACTCATGAAACATGTACTATGGGCCACCAAAGTTCAGCCTAAGAAACATTTGTTTTTTTGGCTGAATTTTGTAATTGAACAGGAGGTGGCATTTCCTACTACACGTAGAGTAAAACATGTACTTTACTTGGGCTTCCTCCCAATCCAATTTGCATGATGGCCAAAGATCTTCGGATGCACGAAAGTGCAAGTACATCCGGAGAGGGAGGGGGGGGTCAGATAGCGAGGTAAAGGCCAATGAAGGCTTCATCATTTTGGATGAAAACCAGGGAAAGGGCTTTGTATCTTTCCACTTGGCGATGATCTCAGCAATGTGGATGGTAATAGAGGCAGGGGAGGGTAACCTTTGGCCAGTTCACACAAACCCTAATGGAGATAGTAAATCATCTGCAATGGGAGACCTGTTGGATCTTTTTATGAGAAGTTATTGTGCAAGAAAACGAAGCTAAGAAAACAAGAACTCATATGGATCATTCATATTCTTGAGGAGAAGTGGACCGTGTCAAGGATTTAGTGACAATACAACTTCATGACAAAGGGAAGCAAGAGATTGGGCAAGTGAAGACATCATGTAGGGTTCTCTTTATGGAGGAGCCATCTTTTAGCTACTGGGGCAAAGAAAGAGAACATGCCTACCTTGTAGATGAAGCTGTTATACGGAACACAAAAAAAAACCAAAAAAAGAACAAACATTTGTGTGGTTAATCATCAAGGAATCACAAGAGAGGGATATCTTGTATGGAATCGATGAATTCTTCATGATGAACATTTATAGGAGATGGATTGAAGGGAGCATCATTATGAAAAGATGTGTGTGTTGAAAACTAATTTTTTTAATGGAGGGGTATATTCCTCCATTCAGGCTTCCCTGATAAGAGGAATAATTAGTCCCATTTTGTGGCCTGTTTGGAAAGGAGGGTCAAATGACCCAAAATCCACCTTCAGACATAGAGAAAAAAGGGAAGGGCAAGGAGAAGAAGGCCTTTGCAAAGAAGAATACGGAGGCGCTCATTCTCCTGGTGTCAGGGACAGCCGAGTTGCAGTAGGGCTACTTCCAAGGCTGCAAGCTGGTAGCCAAAGCTTTGTAGAAAATCTGCGCCATCCACCAATCCATGTTTCTCGCAAACAAGATCTTTGCAATGCAGCGACTCCTCACAGTGAAAATTGAGGAGGGAGATGATGCCATCTCTGCCATGTAGCAGATTGAGTCGCTTGTCTCATAATCCAATGATGTGGGGTAGAAGATCAACACGCAGCTATAGGCGATGGCCCTCCTCATGGCCCTACTTGACAGTTGGGGTCCACTCATCAATGTCCTTGGAGGATGGCCGGGGGACAAGCTCACCTATGGCGCAGCCACAAAGTACATTCATAATGAGGCACAACAACAGAGGTGCAGAGAGGCCCCGTCTTTCTCATCGGCCCTTTTCACCAAAACTTGTAGTGGTAGAAGCAAGGTCAAAGGAAGCGGCGGAAAGGGAGGCAACAAGAAGGGTGCCAAGAAAGGTCTGCGCTAAAGTTGCAACAAGGAGGGCCACTAGCCCCGCAAGTCCTCAGAGGAGGCGAAGGCCGGCGTCAAGAATACCAAAGGAAAGTCACTCCTCAATGGCAACAAGAACCAATTCATTCAGGAGGTGAACAGGTGGTGCCTCAATTTCGGGGTCGAGGACTACATCCAGGTCAACAAGATGGGGCTCTTTAGCTATGAGAAGTCCTCCAATTCAATAACCGTTGGAAACGATAAAGTCAAGCTGGCATTCGGCGAAGGTGACGTGGAGGTGGAAGTCAGACTGGGTGGTAAGAAGTGATTGTGCGTTACTTGTGAGGTGCAGCACATCCCCAGCTTGGATGACAATTTTAGTGTCAGCCGCTTAATGGATAAGGGGTATGAGTTTCTCTTCCACAGGAAAGGCACAGTGGTGCGCAACGACGGAAGCGCCAAGGTCGTACTCAAGGTGAGGTGAAGCATGAAGGCGGTCTCTACATCATGGAGACCAAGGCAATCCCCGCGGCATCCGATGCAACAGACTTGTAGGAGCACGTCGTCAATATGTTTCAACCAGCCTGAGGCAAACGGACTAGAAAACAGGGCCGATTCAATAGCACCTGTCGTCTGCCCCTAGCATTTCAGCTAGGAGAAGATATCACCCTCGGGATCACGGTTCCACACTGAGCAGTTCCTAGGCAATCACTTGCTAGCAATTGTTTCCACTTAACACTTGATCTCATCAAGCAACCTGCGCAGCCACTGTGCCTTCATCTCATCAAGCCAACTGCACAGCCACTGTGTTTCCTTGCACACTTAGGAGAGTGCAATGTACTCTGTCTCAACAGTAGAAAGCGAGACGCAGTCCTGCTTCCTGCTTGCCCACAAGACTGCACCACCGTTGAGAAGACAGACAAATCCCGAGGTGGACTTCCTATTGTCAATTCGCCCACCCCAGTCTGCGTCACTGTAGCATGTCAGTCGCAGCAAGGCTGATCCTTCTAAACCTCCAAACTGAAGTCCCACGTGCCGAGTCTTTTTGAGATAGCGAAAAATCCCCTTCACGGTTTGCCAATGTTCTGGCCCAGGGTTGGCCACAAACCTGCTCACCTGGCCCACAGTATAAGTAATGTCAGGTCGCGTTCCCACCATTGCATACATGAGGCTCCCAACGGCGGACTGGTATGGAATGTTTTGCATCTCCCGCCGGTCTGCCTCGTTGCTTGGTGACATGGAGGAGGAGAGCTTGCAGTCAGAGGGCATGGGGGTACTCACGGGTTTGAAGTCCTCCATGTTGTAGCACTTCAAGAAGTCCATGATATACTTGGTCTGGTTGAGCTCGATGGTGCCTGCTTTGCAGTTGCGATGAACAGCAATCCCGAGGTAGTACTCAAGAGGTCCCATGTCCTTCATCTTGAGCTTGCTGGCAAGATTTTTCTTGAGGTCCGTGAGAGCCTCCTGGGAGGACGAACACATGATAAGATCATCCACGTACAACGCCACGAGGAGCAAGCCATGCTTGTCCTCCCGCACATAGACGCTGGGGTCATTCTTGCCATGTGCAAAGGAGATCTCAGCCATGAAGCTATCCATCTCTTTGTACTAGATCCATGGGGCCTGTTTCAGCTTGTACAACGCCTTCACCAGCTTGCACACCTTACCCTGGGGTGTTTTGACACCTTCGGGTACCTCCATTAGCACCTCCTTGTTGAGCTTCCCATGAAGGAAGGATGTCTTCACATCCATCTAGTAGATCTCAAGGTCTTTGGCGACATCGACAGCAAGCAGGGACCAGATAGAGGCAAACGTGACGACCGGTGCAAAGGTCTCATCGTACTCAGACCCTGCACGCTGTGAGAATCCTTTCGCCATGACCCTTGCCTTGTACTTGTCGATGCAACCGTCTTGCTTCCGCTTCAACCTGAGCACCCACTTTGAGCCCACCACGTGAGTGTTAGCGGGTCTGTCCACCAGCACCCATGTGCCATTTTCTTCGATGGACACAAGCTCGCTGTCCACCGCCTCCTTCCACTTGGCTGCATCTGGCTTTGCCAGCACCTCAGCCACAGTGAGCAGCTCTCCCTGAGCCAAACAGGACCAGCTCAGTCCAGTCCAGCTTCCGGTGGCATTGTTGTACTTTGGAGTTTGCTTTCTTTGTCGTGTGCTGCGACTTTGCATTATTGATGGATCTTCGCAATGCTGTTACTCCTATGTTGCTGGCTGCCCTGAAGTTATTTTTTACTCTTTTGAAGAGCCACTGGCCTTCGAGCTGGTTTCAGAGGCCTCGGACGTCTCCGACTCTGTATCGGAGCTTGCCGCTGTGTCAACCTACGCAGCCGCTCTCCCTGCAACACCACTGTTCTTCACGGCCTATCGTACCGGCACCACTTACCAGTTTTTGGGAGCTTGATCTCCTGACTCCAACAGCACCAACCACTCTCCCTGTTTTGGAGCTTGTGTGGGATCAAGCATCTCTTCCTTGCCTTGTTTCATTTTGTCAAAGGTTACGTCCCGGCTGGTGATGAGTCTTCTTCCTGCCAGGTCCCACAAGCGGTATGTCATGTGGGCTGCCTCATAGCCCACCATAACGCACTTTCGCGCTCTTGCGTCCAGCTTGCCGGCACCCTCACTTGCCTGGACCTTTGCCCATCCGGTGCAGCCAAGGTGTGATGCGTCCGGCTTCTTCCCTGACCAAACTACTTGTGGAGTTATCTGTTGCTTGCCCTTTTTCTTTCCGCGCCTGCCCAAAGCAGTCGCAGGAGTCAGGTTGACAAGATAGCATGCCCTTCTTGCCGCTTCCTTCCACAACCGCGGTGGAAGCTTTGCATCAAAGAGCATGCTACGCACCATGCCAAGGATGGTTTGATTCATCCGTTTGGAAACACCATTGCTCTGTGGTGTACAAGGCATTGTGGGCTGGTGGTTGATCCCATGTTGCTACAACCAGCCCTTGCATGCCTCAAACTTTCCGCCGTTATCGCTCCGCATTGCTTTGACTTTCTTTCCAGTTTGCCGCTCCACCATGGCAACAAACTCTTGCAACTTTTCTCTGACCTCTCCCTTTGTTTTGAGGAAGAAGATCAACACCTTGTGGCTGTGGTTGTCAATGATGGTCAGAAAGTACTTGCTACCACCGTTTGACGTCGTGCGAAAGGGTCCGTACTCGTCGGTGTGAATCAGGTCAAGGGCTGATTTTGCGCAGCGACTGTTGCGCTCAAAGCGCGTTTGCTTGGTCTTGCCTTGGAGGTAAGGTTCACACAGGCTGCCACACCCAACCGCATCCTTCTTGCAACCATCCATGCCACGGACCAGCTATTGTTGTTGGATGAATTAGAGCGTGCTGTTTGCAACGTGCCCAAAGCATCTATGCCACAGATCAGTGTCTTCCTCCTTTGCGGCAGAGGATGTTTTTTCAGTTTCCGTTGGTGTGTTCTCCTGCGTTGGTGCCGAGACCACTGCCTCCGTTGCACCCACGTGACCCTCTTCTTCCGAGCTCTTTGTTGCCGTTGTGTACAATACGTAGAGCCTGTCAACCCGTGGGACCTATGCCACGAGATCTTTGTTGGTATAGAGGACCTTGATGTCCTCATTCTTGGCGATGACGGCCTTCTTCTGCGTGAACACCACCATCATGTCGTTGTCTGTTATTTTTGACACGGACAGGAGGTTTGTCGCAAAGGATGGCATGTAGACCAGGTCACGTAGCCGTAGATCCTTCTCTGCACCATTGAGGCTGATGCTCACCAGCTTGTCTCCCATGCCCTTTGCGTTCACAACGCTACCATTTGCGCATCTGAACCGCCGCTCGGTGGGGCCAATGGAGACAAATCCAGCCTTGTCGTTGCTGGAGTGATGATCGGTGCCGGAGTCAAGCCCGAAATCTCCTGGCCTAAGCAGCGCCGCTCCTTTTGCTGGAGGCGTGCTCTGTGCCATCATGTTGGTGGCTTCTTTGCCAACCTTTTTGCTGCCTTTGTTCCCACCGCTTCTGCCGTCTTCCTTCTTTGGCGACCTGCACTCTCTTGCCCAGTGCCCAGGTTTGCCGCAGTTGCGGCAGTTGCCCTGTCGCTTGGGAGCCTTGCTACCATTGTTGCCTCCGCCACCACTGCTTCCGCTGCCGCCTTTTTGACCAGAGGCTGACCCTTTGCTCCCGTGGTCACCGTAGCGTGCGGCATAGGCTGAGAAGTCAGCCTCGCTTCCGCTACGGCGCATGGCCTCATTTCGCACGTACTCAGACACTGCCGTGTACGTCAGGTCATCCTCCTTCCAGCTGCCCATGACGGTGATCATTGGGCTCCAGCTCTTCGGTAGCGCCATGAGGAGGATCATGGCTTGCATGTTTTTGTCAAGATTCCAGATCATCTGGCAAGCTTCGCCAAGGAGTCCTTCAAACTCTTGTAGGAGTTCGGGGATTGATTTGCCATCATTCACTTGCATGCTGATCAGCAGTTGTAGGATGAATTATCTGTTCGCGAGGGAGGTGGATTGGTACACACCCTTGAGCTTGTCATAAGCTTTGAAAGCCAGCATGTACCCAGCAATGATGGGAACGTGCTTCTTAGCAATCGCATTACTGAGGAATGACATGAGAATAACATTCCGTTCCATCCATGCATCGTGCTCGGGTGAGCCCACCGTAGGAACCTGCTCCTCTCCCTTCAGTAGCTTGATGAAGCCGCACACTTTTATTGTCAATTTGAACTGTCATCTCCAGAGCGGAAAGTCATTCCCCTCAAAGACCGGGATTCCCCCCAAAGATCCAAGACCTTGCGGCAGTGCAGTAGCACTCACTGTTACTCCAGAAGTCTGACCCATGATAGCCACTGTTGAGTTTGAAGACTGCCCTGCGGCAGCCCCTGTTGTGTTTGAGGACTGCCCTGCGGCAGCCCCCATTGCCCCTAATGGGCCAGCCATTTTGGCTGCCCTTTTTTGCATTCTGCGTCTCTACTATGTTGAGGCCGATGTAGGCTGATGTTAGCTGATGTCTGCTACCGGTTTCAAGGTGCAGTTCTGTTGCTTACCCCTCTAGCCGATGCTTGCCTGCAAACAGAGAAGACAGGTTGCACTAGCACACCCAGGGTCTTGCCTCCAAGGGCAGAGCGTGTCCTGGTTGGGACAAACAGGTCGTGCCTCCAAGGGCAGAGCTTGTCCTTGGTCCCTGTGTGCTAGATGCAAGTTCAGCTGTTGCGGCTGATGAAGCAGATGGAGCTAATGGAACTGATGGAGCTGATGTGTGCACTTGGAGAGAGAGAGAGAGAGAGAGAGAGAGAGAGAGAGAGAGAGA
>SZWC01024430.1:0-14751 GCA_023375785.1 Penium margaritaceum | reverse complement strand
GAGAGAGAAAGAGAGAGAGAGAGAGAGAGAGAGAGAGAGAGTACTAGAGTTGAGCGAAGCGTGCCTTACAACTGGTCAGTATGGGTCCATAACCCTTTGTCAACTGGCCTGAGGAAAACGGACTAGAAAACAGTGCCGACACAATAGCACCTGTCGTCCGCTCCTATCATTTCAGCTAGGAGAAGATATCACCCTCAGGATCACAGTTCTACACTGAGCAGTTCCTATGCAATCACTTGCTAGCAACTGTGTCCACTTAACACTTGGTCACTTTCGCACGAGGTGCTAGTCAAAGACTAACTCCTGGGGCTTAGACCAACCAGTATCTTCTTTATACTATTCCTTAGTTGGACAACTCTGTGAGGAGCATCTAAGGCTAGACTGTGTAATTAGAATGAGGAATGAGCCTGGTACATATAGTCCTAGGCCTGGCTTCTAGGGTGCGTGGGTAGTGGCACTTTTGGGGTAGTCACTCCACACCACCTCACCAGTCCGCCAATTGGCGCATCCACTGACCGCTAAGTGGCGCACTCTCCTCATGCATGGAGAAATGTCTAAGAAGCTTCCCCTGTGCAGGAAGGTCAAAAACCTTCCTACGCACATCAAGGCTTGATCGCAGGACCTCTTGTTCCTAATTCCAACATGCTATCCGTTGCGCTACACTTCTGGTGTCTCGCCTGGACTTGCACCACGAACAAGGTTTGGGGGACTTACTCCAAGGGAGCAGTGGATGCCCAACCTATCCGTCAAGCCATAGCAGTGGCCATGGGGCATGTAAGAACAACAATATGGCCAGGGGAGGAGGCGTTGATCTAGAGCTGTGGCACCAATGGTTGGAGCGTTCAACACCCGCAACCGTTAAGGAGATGACGAAGCGTAAAATGGTGAGCAGCCTTGTCATCGATGGTGCTGCGCATGCAACAGCAGATGTTGTAGTACAAAGAATGTGCACGCCTTGTATTTTGGACAAGGCGCGGTGCAAGGCGATCAACAAGAACACGGCTCGTGCACCGGACCTATCCGAGGTCGTGCAAAGCAACGTGCGCGAACCATTCAAAGAGCTTTCACACAACGGCTTGAGATTCTTTGTCACCTTCATTTATGACTGCAGTTGGAAACTCTTCATGTACTTCATGAAGCGGAAAGGGGAGGTCCTGGACTGACTGAAGGAGTATATTGTAGCGGTGGAGCGGCAGACTCGCTAGAAGGTCAGATCTCTACGCAGCTCCAATGGCAAAGAGTACAACAGGTGGATGGAGCAGAAGGGCAATAAGTGGGAACCCACTATGTCATACTAGCCACAAGTTATTCGAGTGGCAGGAAGGGAAAACTAGACACTAGTAAACATGGTGCGGACCATACTTGTGGATGTGAGGTTACCTTAAGGATTTTGGGTGAAGGCTCAGCGTACAAGGACCTACACCATCAATATCACCACAACAATGGTGCTAAAGGGTAAGGGCAATTGGAAGAAACAACAAAGTGTTGGGAGCAGGCGCAAGCCAAACATGGCATACCTGAAGGTGTTTGGGTGCAAGGCGCGCGCGATGGTCATAGCAGCGTAGTGACGCAAGAGCAAGCCAAAACCACGAGCAAAGCTGTGTTTCTTCCTTGGCTACAAGAGCGTGCATGTTGTGTATCAGCTCTTGGACCCATGCACGTAAGACATAATCTACAGCCGTGGCTTTGAGTCTAAACAGCAGCGGAGCTTCAATTGTAGCAACAAAAACATGAGCGTAGTGAACCCTCCAAAACAAGGAGATTGTTTCTAGCTTAATGACTACAAGGAGCTGGCAGACGTGGAGGTTGAGGATGCAGCATTAGAGTGCGACGATGTAGTAGAGGCAGCAGCCGTCGCCGAGGAATTCAACGATGGTGCAGCTGGGCTGGAGATCCGTGGGTATGATCAATTTTAGAGGCATTAGGGATGTCCAAGCGTACAATCCGAATGGATTTTGTGTAGGTCTTTGAAGGTTAATTCTCCAGAAGTGTCTCCCGTTCAATCGATGCTCACCAGGGAGCCGTCTAGTTGATGTTTCACCCGAGTGAGCGGAGTCAGAAATATCACAGCAGAGCGTTGAGGTGCCACCAAAACTATCGCTCCACAACAAGAGGCAGAAGAGAGTGGTGAAGCACTTGATGCAGGCACCAGCCAATGGATTGGCATGATGTGGTGCATGTCGACTACATCAAGTGAGCCAACAACCATGTAAGAGGCACTTGTGCGGCCCAAGAGGGAGAAGTGGGACGTCGCCATCAAGTCAGAGTTGGCATCTATTTCTGAAAACGACACATGGGAGCTGGTTGATAGGCCGAAAGATGCCAACGTCATTGTCTAAATGTGAATCTTTAAGACCACGTTCACAACAGAAGGTGTGGTGAACAAGTACAAGGTGCGGCTCATGGCGAAGGGGTATGCACATCATAAGGAAGAGCACTATGATGAGACGTTCGCCCCCATCATCAAGTTCACAAGCATCAGGGGGATCCTTCCAGTGGCATTCATAAAGGACATGGAGCTCCACCAAATGGACATGAAAACGACCTCTTCCTCAACGGAATCATCAACAAAATAATCTACATGAAGGTGCCGGAGGGGATGAAGGTACCAGAGGGCAAGGTGTGCAAGCTGCAAAAGTCCTTGTACAGGCTAAAACAATCGCTTTGGTACTGATACCAATAGATGGACAGCTTTGTGGCACAACTCTGCTTCTAGCGTTGTGAGGCACATCACAGTATGTACGTACGGTGCAACAAGAAGCTCCATCAGATGATTTCACTCTACATGGACAATTTGATCTTGTGCTCCTCAGACTTGCCAAGCCTATAACAGTTGAAAGAGAAGCTAAGCACCAGGTTCCAAATGTTTGACATTGGGGAGCTGGATTTCTACCTCAGGATACGCATCACATGTAACCGAAGAGCGGGCATGCTTGAGCAAGGGCAGGCCAAACATGTGGCTGAGGTCCTGAAGCAGTACGGCAGGGAGGAATGCAAACCAGTAGGCAGTCCTGTCTCTACGACCGATGAACTGAGTGTGGCAATGGCGTCGTGAACAAAGGAAGACCGGGAGAACATGGCTCGGGTGCCATACTGATCGGCGGAGGGCAGCCTCATGTACGCCATGGTGGTGACTCGACTGGACCTGGCCTACGCGGTAGGCCAAGTGAGTAGGTATGTGGGTAATTCATGGCCATGACACTAGCAGGCGGTCAAGCGCATCCTCCAGTACCTGCAAGTGATGCAGCACGTACGCCTGAGGTTTGACGGCAAGGGATGGCCAGACCTCTTGCATCTGGTTTGCTATACGGATGCAGCCTATGCTGTTGATGTGGACGAGCGGAAGTTCACATCCGGCTACGAGTTGTTTCTCACTGGTGTAGCGGTCTTGTGGTGTAGCAAATTGTAGGATTGTGTCACTACTTCCGCCATGGAAGTGCAGTACATCGCGCTGGCTGAAGCGGACAAGGAGGAAGTGAGGCTCCGCAGGTTGCTGGAGAGCTGGGCGTGCAATATCAGGAGCCTATTGTGGTGCATGAGGACAACACTGGCTCCATCTCTCTGCCTGACAATCCGACGCAACACAGGAGGACAAAGCACATCAATGTGCGTTATCACTACGCACGGGACATGGTTGAAAAGGGGCAGGTGGTGCTGCAGCACTACAACACACACAACATGCTTTCGGGTTGCTTGACCAAAGCGCAACTCACAGACCGGCATGCGATGAGCGTGGCCGGGCTTGGGATGACCATCTATGATAGGCTTAGATGTGTAATGGAAGATGAGTGAGAGGAAGCACGATTAGCGGGCATGAAAGGTGCAATGGGGAGACTGATGAAAATTGCCCCTCCATATGCCCAAGTGCAGCGCCGGGAGGCGTGGACGAGCCGCAAGAGAGGAAAATCCTCACAATTGGATCTAGCAGCTTGAGAATTGCTCTAAACCCTGATGATTGCCCTGAAAGTTGTTGATTCATTGAATCCGGCGGAAGTTGAATCACCGGAATCGGACAAGTAACAAGGAAGATATAAGCTTCCATAGCTGGGGTGTGCGCGACGGCTCAGGGAGTCAGCCGCATCTCAATATTTGCTAGAAGATATGCCAGAGTGAGAAATAAAAGTACATTTGGCGAATCATCCGTGGAGGAATATCAAGTTGCTCCAGTGGATAATCTGTTGGATTTCTCTAGTACAAATTGTTATTGGGAGACAGCCAAATTTCTGGCTTGGATTACGCAACTCAGTAGTACGATTTGTTACTTGGGGAAAGAAAAAATTCTGGCAACAGGTCCGCGGACAGTTTTCAAACCCTGTCAAACCCCATCATCAAAATCAACACAAAAGTGACTTAGATGTGTCAAAACAGTGCAAGGAATGCCTCCATCACGTGCAGAGGGATCTAAGCCTCTGGAAGGGTGCTTCGCTTGTGAAGGAAGGCGCCACAGTGTGTGTGCACCATAGATGCGTTTGGCGTTTCTATGGTGGGTGAAACCTGTGCTTCCACAAGCGTAACACTGGCTACGCTTGGCCTAATCGCGCTTGGTTTGGTGTGTTGGAGAGCTCACTACAAGCGCTGCAAATGTTCACATCATATCCATGTTCATAAAACAACGCAAAATGCCATCGTTTTCGTCGCAAAAGTGACTGTCTCTGAATGTCTGGTCATACATCGTGAGGCAACCAGGAAGCTCATGCTCAGTCTAAAATTCAACAAAAAGGAAAATTTGAACCACAAGAGGAAGGTCAATCACGTTAGAACTGCCACCGTGTAGTTTTCTGGCAAGCCCACCTTTCATCTAGTTGAGAAGTCTCATGCACATACAAGCTTCCATGCTTGTATCGATGGTCTAGTATGGTAGCGCATACTAGAAATTTATGTGAAATTACAACTGACGGCGACCACACCACCGACAAACTATGTTTCTACTACATCAATGGTCTCAAGGATGAAATTAGGCGAGAGATCACCATATTGGGTATATAGGACGACCTTCCGTAGGCAGCTGATTGTATCAACAGTGCCGTCAACAAGGCTTGAATGCAAGAATCCTACGGCTCATGACTCCAAGGTCACATGTTACATCGTGGCAGTGGAAAGTCACAATCAACAATAACCTTGTTTTTTATGGAGATTGAAGTTGTCGATCAAGACGATCAAAACCTATGTTGTATTTGTAAGAATTTGGGACATATCTTGTGCGACCATCGGAAATGGAAAATGCAGGCAAAAAAGGGGGAAGGTCACGGAGAAAAAAAACAAAGAGTGTGCAGATGGCGAAGGGCAGGAGTGTTGTCAAACATCAAACACTTGACATCAAACATCTTGTTCAATGGGAAAAATCTGCACTGACCAATAACGCATGTGAACAGTGAACGTCACTGCAAATGAGGAAGTCTGAGATTGAAAACTTTGACAAGGAGGATGAGGAAGATAAACTGAAAACACTGCTACAGGTACAACCGAGGGGTTGTAAAAGTCACATAACAGTAATGGCACTATTTTATGATGGGAGCCGTCAGTTGAGGTAGTGATTACGTTATCGTGATTACATCTGATGCATGTTTTGATGTGCCTAATGTTTTCTAAGTAAAAAACCATGTGAATTCAGCCCAAGAACCGGGTCATTAGGTGCTGGGATGAAAAACATTCGGCCGTGCAGTGGTGTAAGGTGTACCTCCGGGAAACAGGAGGCATACTGATTTGACCTTGAGTGCAACGGAGCGAGTTTCTTGCCAACTCAAGCCAAAGAGCCCCTGGATGGGTGTTGAGAAAAAGGGACAAGGTTGGGAGGTCGTGGATGCTTTGGGATGATGGCTGGAGGCGCATTTGCTAGAAAGGGTGCTGCGGGCGACCGTGACCTCCAATGGCGGTGCTGTCATAGACACTCATGTATTAGAGCATGCAAACCATTGCAGCTCAGCCGTTTGTCCATGGATTGAAGTATTCTTTGGTGCGTTGGACGGCTTGTAATGCATAATATATGATTCATGAGTTATTTGTACCATGCCTTGGTGGAGGGCTTCAAAGCACCGAGAGGCTCTTGGCTTCCTCATAGGAGCTACTACATAAGGAAGCCTTGGGGTCCTTCTAAACATGCCAATCTGACCAAAGAATTTGTACATTGCCATTTACTGGTGTTTCAATTATAATGATTTATTCCTTGCTGAAATCTCCTTGTTTTCCAAATACTATCTCGCACACGTCTATTGAACCTACAAGTCTTTTGCAGCACATCTTGGTGCAAACGGCACCAGGAGAGTTGCACGGTGAAAACCTCGCTCACTAACAGAGGTCTTGCTATTAGGAGAGGATCATGCAGTATCTCAAGGGTCATTCGGACACACCAAGGGATCAAGGATGGGAGGCTTATTCCAAGGGCTCCGTGTGTGACCGTCATGGTGGGCGCCTCTTAGTCCATAACAGGGTGAAGGATCTTCTTATTGTTTCTTCGGCAACGACATGGTTCTGAAGCTAGGTTTGTATACCAAACCAGGGGTCTTTCAAGGAAGACCCATTGACAGAAGAGTGCAGATCCGCCGACTACAAATCGGAAGCCCGTATGAAATGATGCTCTGGAGGACATGTCCACTGAGTGATAAAAAATCATCATCTGGTGAGTTTTCCTCTACCAACATTATCTGCAGGTGGAAGGGAGCAACAGAGTACTCAACATTAGAATAAATGCAAAAACTTGACACCTGCCTCCGATCAAGTGACCCACGAGGTAACAACACTTAGAGGAAGCGCTGGAGGAGGTAGCAGCAAAGGAATTTGCACTAGTCATTAGAAAATTCACGCAGCCAATATCATTGGACTTCACCAAAACATATCTTTGACATTGAGCACAAGTGTGGCTAGTCCACTTGGAACCAGGTGATGTATAGAAGATCGTAGTAATAGAAGAAGTTAAATCAACCTCATCGTCCTCAATACCAGAAAATCTTGAAGTACTTCTAAATTAGTTTATATTCATCGTTGAGAATTTGAAGGGCATTTTCTCGACAAACTACCTTAAAAGCTACCTCCATATTGCAACGTCAACTACCAGATCAACCTGAAGCCGGGTAGCATATTGACAGTCAAGGGAACCTATCGGATGGTCAAACACAAGCTGACCAAGCTAAGAAAGGAGCTGGACATTATTAATGGTCAAGATTTCATTAAGCCTTCCACGTCACCCTATGCAAAACCTGCACTTTTTGTGAAATAGGAAACCAGTGAGATGCGGACGTACATGGATTACTGGTCGTTGAACAAAATCGCCATCAAGAACCGCTATCCCCTTGTGTGGAGCAAGACCTTTCACCAGGATCACATTGTGCAGAGTCTATTATGAGATCCTTGTATCTGATAAGAACATGAAAAGGACAATGCTTCTCACCAGATACATGCATTTTGAGTTCACAGTTCTACCATTTGGACTCACAAAGACCCCCGTTACAATAATGAGAGACATGAACAAGTTTTCCCACCCACACCTCGACGACTTTGTCGTCATATATCTTGATGAGATGGTGGTGTTCAGTTGCACCAGGAAGGAGCATAATGGACATCTCCACAATTTATAAAGATTTTACAAAGAGAGAAGTAATACAACATTGATCACCATTTGATTGAGTTTATGGGCCACATCATTAGCGGTGGAAGGATGACCATGGACCTAAAGAAAGAAGAGGAGGTCATTGATTGATTAACACTGACCAATATTCGGGTCTTTAAAAAAACTTTGTACTCCGCAACTACGACTATCGATCTGTGAAGGACTAGGCTTGTGCAGATTGGATATATTCCACCTGCAAATGAATGGGTAGACCGAGAAGATCAATCAAATGCTTTAACCATTTCTCCCCATGGAACTCATTAGGCAGAAAAACTATCAATATTCAAATTTGTATACAACTTGGTGACATCCACTGCAACAAAAAAAGAAAAGGTGAAAAAAAAAAACGTTTTAAGTGCTTTCTGCAAAAATTCTAGCAACCCCAACAGGTTTTACAATGTTAAAGCAACAACGTTTTAAGTGCTTTTTGCACGGTTGACATCAATTGCCAAGATTTCTCCAATGTTTGGGGGAAAATGCACCAGAATCTTGCAAAGACACAAATAATGATGAAGCAATGAGCAGATGGACATTACATTGACGACATATTCAACACTAGAAATCACGTCCTACTCAATTCGGTGAACATCAAGCTACGTGGTGAAGGTTTATGTAAAGCTTAAACATTGATGGTTGGGACTGTTTGAGATCAAACAAATGCAAACCCCAATCATCGCTCGACTTCCCTTACCTGACGGCATGACGATACATCCTGTCTCCCATGTCATCAAACTTAAATACTAGTGGGATCCCAATGAGAGATTCTCCGACAGATATATACCTCTTGTGCATCGAATCCAAGTGGCTGTGGACACCTAGTATGTGATCAAGGATGTTCTTGGATATTGACAACATGAGAAGATATCGAGTATATCATCAAGTAGCACAGCTATGATGTCGTGCTCAACAACTAACATCCCTACGACAACCTTTGTGACATCGATCATTTGACCGAAGACTACTACAAGCCTCATTGGCCTATGTCTTCTAATGCGCCAAGACATTACGTCTAAAAGGTGATAAGTATTACGTCCCAAAGGTACATGAGTCCTTGAACTTTGCAGGTGGGGATTATTTTCATTACATGTATGACCTAACACGCGTCGATTCCAGGAATGTAACGTCAATTGGCCGAGGGAATTTGGGCTACCTACCCTGACCTCTGATGTCCCGTTACTACATTTCTAACATATTCGACCACTTTGTAGAATGATCAACAAGAATGTCACAAACCACACTGATGTTTCAAAACTGTATGTTCAAATTCTCGATGGATTGAAACATTATAATTTCACGCCTTGATGCTCTTGAAACCCCAAACTTCTCAACGGATTTTGTCAAAGAAACCACTCAGGACGCAGTATCAGATATGTTGCTTGACTCGAATGACTAAGACCCAATATATGCCACATTCAATTTTCTTGCTACAATATGTATACACTAAACATGTCTCACACTTGTTATTGAAGTACGCTTACTGCTAAATGCAAGTTATCCAACTGTCCAGAATTCTTTAATCATCTTCCGCTTTGCAACTCATCCTTGTGAATCATCCACATTCCGCTCAGCGTAGCATAGAGATTGTTTTTTTGCACAAGATGGTGTCAACTCCCATACTAAATTCAGAAAATACACCCCTCCATCAAAGAGTTTGCAATAACTTTATGTCCTTGACACACATGAGTCCATAAACTCTGCGAGTGGGCATTTGTTTCTTACATTCATGGCCCACCGTGTGGCAACAACCAGATTTTTATGCCGATTGGCCGAGGACATTTTGGCCACCTGCCCCGACCTCCTGTGTTCCGTTTGTGAAGGTTCTAACTACTTTGACCACTTTCCGGAATGGCCAAAAAATGTATCGTGAACCATGTTTAAGTTTCTACATTCTCCGGTGGACTTCTCGACAACGCTGGACTTTTGTGAAACCTTGCCTTGAAATTCTCAACCCCCCTCTCCGACTTCTCGGCAGAGCTTCTTGAAGCAGCCACTCACAACGTGGATTCACACTCATCTCTCAGCTTGAGCGTCAAGGACACATATGCCTTAATGTGATTCTTATCATTGTATCTATGTGATGAACTCATTCGACACTTGTTGAAGTGCACTTACTATTCAACATGAATCATCCATTAATGCACATGCCTCTAATCATCTAACTGCACCGAACCTCAACCCCGTAAACCACCCAAGTTCCGTCTTGCGGAACATGGGTGGTTTACGGGGTTGAGGTATCAGAGTGCAGTGGCACGATCCTTGAGCACATTTCCACCATTCAAGAGATCATAGGCCTTGCAACAACAATGGTGAATAGAGCGAGGGTACCCGCTGACAAGTAGCAATCAACCGTGAACACTCCAACGATGGAGGATCAGCAACACATGAAGAATAACGCTCTTCTGATGAACCAGGCGACAACGACAACTTTTGCAACAAATTGCGTAGCCACTATGAACACGACGGCCAACCCTGTGAAAGACCCCTCTGGCTCGACAAACCCCTTGTCCCCGCCGTTGCTCGTCAGGACAACACATGGCACAATGTGACTCGACAGCCTCAACACCCTTTTGCTCCGAAAACTGAATGGTGTTATGGAGGTACCTTAGAATTCCCATGCACAAGAAACGGTGCTCACCAAGGGAAATCTCCAACTCTTGAGTGAACCCAAGATTTGACTAGCAATACCAGAGTCGTTCAATATTACAAACTCAAAATGACCGACAACCACAATGTGGGTGACGAGTTTGGAGGTGTAACCTCACCGTAGCTGGGATCAACAACAATAGAAAGAAGATTGACCTCCCGACCTCACTTTTTATGTGTCATTGCTTTCAGTTGGTGGTCATTTCTAAAGGCAATCCAACAGCGGCAGGATACCGGCAGAGCCAGATCAACTACTCATGCGAACGCTCTCACATTGTTGGTCGCAAGAGTACTACCTCTAGAGAAGATAAATCCAACGTGGCACAACTTTCTCACACCACCAGAAACATGGAGTGACTTTGCATGTGCCTCACTTGCCCGCTTTGTAGAACTAGACAAGAAATTCAACAGGCGATGCACGCTGCAACGCCTGCGTCAACAGTTCAACGTGGCGGGATACACTTGGCATTTTTACAAAATCATTACCAACAGCAACCTCGTCCGTGTAGAAGTGTTTATACTACAACAAGGGCTTCAAGTGAGACATCTGACAAGCAATTGCCATCTCCTACATCCAAGATGACCTCCTGCAAATGATCGCAATAGCCGATTGCATCAACATTGTCGACTGCAATGCTTGGATGTAGGAATCCAACCGCTGGCAACGTCAAAGCCATAATTCCTATCGTGGTGGAGGAAAGTCGCTGTTGAAAAAAACCTTATCAACAATCAAAATTGACGCCATTGATCAACATGATCAACAACTCTGCTAGATTGTAAAAAACCGGGTCATAACTCGCACGACTATCGGAAACAGCATCAACATCCCAAAAGGGCGGGGAATCCAGAAAGAAAAATTAAGGAGTTGGGAAACGGCAAAGGGCAATAACAGATGACAAAGCTCCTGTCCGGTCAGAAAACTTAGCGCCAACCGATTGTCCATGTGAGCGGCTCACATTACCATATACGAGGGTTCTTGAGATCGTAAAGTCCAACGAGGGATACGAGGATGACCTACCAGCAATACTGCTACGAGTGTTACCAAGGGGTTGTAAAAGTCACATAGGAGCAACAACACTACAATAAGGAGGAGCTTATTACAGCTTTGTGAGTAACGACATGGTTTGGAAGCTATACTTACAGACTGAACTGGGGGTGTTTGAAGGAAAAACCTTTGATGGACGACTGCATATCTAATGACTTTGTAAATCTCCGTGACTGTGAAATAGATATCTGCATGACATAACGGTCTGGAGGACTTGCCCAATGAGCAACCACAAAATCATCCACAAGGAAGGTTTCCTATACCGGGACAATCCACAAGTAGATTGGCACATCAGATCAGTCTATGTCAGCCTTGGTGGCTTGAAAAAAAACATATGCCTGTGGTTGAGCAATTGATGATGAAGCAATTGTTAAAGGACGTAGCAGAGAAAGTTGCAGCCGTTGTAGAAATCCCACTGATATCTTTGGATGCCGCCAAGAGATATCTCTCGCAAGGAGCCCGAGCATGGCTAGTCAATGTGGAGGCCAGGATAGTGGATGAAATCATAGCTACCGCGACGAAAACATCAGCCTCAACTCCTAAGAAGTTTGTGCCACTCCGATGGAGTTTGCATGGATCATCGAAGACGTCAAGAAAGGTTTTCCCGATGAACTTCCTCGTGAGCTACCTTCGCAGAAAAACTTTGACCATTGGATAAACCTGAAACCATACAACAGACCGATAGTGAAAGGAAACTTTCAGATGAGCAATCGTGAGCAGACCAACCTCAAGAAGCAACTGGTGAAGATGCTCAATAAAGGGGTTTATCAGACCATCCACGTCACCCTCTTTATTATCGACACTTCTTACAAAAAAGAAAACTAGCGAGATGCAGATGTGCGTTGACTATCATGCGTTGAACGGCATTACTAGTGAAAAAGCCGCTACCCTCTTACGCGATCAGACAATCTTTTTGACCAACTTTGTGTGGCCGCAGTTTTTAACAGAATTGTCCTATGCAGCGGCTATCATTAGATCTGCACATCCAATAAGGACGTCAAGAAGATAGAGCTTTGCACACAATACAGGCACTTTGAGCTCACGGTCATGCCATTTGGACTCAAAAATGCCGCGACAACTTTCACAAGGGTCACGAACAACATTTTTCACCTGTACCTTGACGAATTTACCGTCATGTCCTCAACAACATCTTGGTATGCATCCGCATCCTGCAAGAGCATCATGGACATTTGTGATAAGTTCTTAAAGTTTTACAAAGAGAGACATTCTACAAAAAATCTTGATGTTAGACTTTGGTTGCTGTTTGATTGAATTTTGGGGCCACATCATCGGCCGCTGACAGATCACCATGGACAAAAAAAGAACGTGGAGGCAGTCGATAAGTGGCCAACATCCACGAATGTTTGAGATGTCCGAGTGTTCCTGGATTTCTGTAACAAGGATCCTCAATTCATTATAAGACAATGCTCGAGGGTCAGTGCCTCTCTCCAAAATCACTCAAAAAGTCATCGAGTGGAATTGGGGGGACATTGAACAAAAAGAGTTTCACTCCTTGAGAAACGCTCCGACCTCGCCGCCAACCTTATAAGTAGCAGAACCAACGTTGTACTACATCATGGCCAACGACGCGTCCCATCAAGCCATTGGAGTCGTTCGACTTCAAGAGAACAGCGGTGGAGAACAACTGGTCGCATACATGTAAAGGAAGTTTTACTGACCAGAACTCAGTTACTAAGAGCACAAAAAGAAATGTTCGCAGTCGTGCATGAGAGCAAGGCATTCGAAACATTGAAAACATGGCATTGCACTTGCTACTTGGAATTCCAACGATGCATCATCCACACTGACCATTAGGCAATGAAGTATTTCAAGACTAACCCAAATCTAAGCTTTCGACAAAATCGATGGATGGAGTTCTTCAAGTCAAATTTTGACTACGACATTGAGTATCGACCTGGGAAAATGGATCCGACGGATGCGCGAAGTGAGTGACTACATCTCATGGCCGAGATCAACACGCTGCTTGTCGAACAAGACCCATACATTGCGAGGCTCTTCAGAAAAGGTTAGGAGGATTTCAAGAAGTACGACAAGACTAGGTTTGGTTTGACAAACCATACTAGCAGTGATGGTTCACTCACCAGGTCATCATTCAGCCGAACAAGGAAGTACGATGCATGCCATTGGAAGAATGTCATGACACCAGTCTAGGTAGAGACTTTGCCGAGGACTAGACGGAAAAAAACCTGGTGAAGGACTATTGGTGGGATAAGATGCAGACCGATGTGTTTGCCTTCTACAAATCACACGACACCTAACAGCAGCAAAAATCTCGTCGCACGAAGCCACCTGATCAACTCCAACCACTCCTTGTTCGAACCAAGCCATGGGCCGACATCAACGAGGACTTGATGACAGGATTTGAGGACACCTTTGAAGCATACGACACCATCCTCGCGGTGGTAGACAGATTTAAAAAAAAAAGTTGCACTTCATCCTGATGATGACCACCGTCACTATGGAAGGAACAACACGATTGTTCTTAATCAGA
The DNA here is from genome assembly GCA_023375785.1 of Penium margaritaceum. Lineage (NCBI taxonomy): Eukaryota > Viridiplantae > Streptophyta > Zygnematophyceae > Desmidiales > Peniaceae > Penium > Penium margaritaceum. Next base: position 948 of record SZWC01024430.1, on the reverse strand, counting down.
ACTTCAAGTTGCATGAAGTCCCTCAAACCACCATTACCGATGGAGACAACACTTTTGGCACGAATTGATGACATGTTACACTAGTTGGATACAGCTCTGAATGACGTTCCATCCTCAAACCAACACACAAACATAGTTATTCAACCAGACGTTGGAACAACTTCATCGCACTTTGATGCGAGCCACACGACACCGATTCCGTAGCCAAACTGCATATAGTCGAACTTGCAAACAACTCTGCCACTTATACCACGATGAGAAAAAACCGGATCAAAGTGGTTTACTGTCGACTCCACGCCACAACGACAGAGTTGCAAGTTCTCAATAAAATTTCCGTGGTTGAAATCCACCGCAAGGATTTTCCAAGCGTTTGGGGGGAAATGAGACATATCCTCACAAAATTCAAGCACCTATTTTAGCAAGCGGCCGAACGACATCACAGCGATGACATGTTTAACGCTTGCGATCGCGTGCTACTTAGCTTGACGGACAGTAAACTCTTAGTGCGGGATTTTGCGGAGCTCAAACCTTGGTGGTTGGGACTGATTGAGATTGAAGGATGCAAACCCATGTTGTCTAAAAGCATGGAAACCCATCTTCTCTTCCACATGAGGAAACTCAAGCACTATTGGAATTCGAGGACGTGTTGGGGTTCTGTGATAGGGTGCTCACCTTCCCCGATAGAAAATTTGCATGCGTACCTCTTGTTCAACTAGATAGGGACGTGGAGTACGTGATTGAAGACATCCTCAGGTATCGACGATGTGGAAAGACGATGCATTATCTCGTCAGGTGGCATGGCTACGTGGCCATGCACAAAATCTGGGAACCTTATGTCAACCATTGAGGCGTCGATGTTTTGATCGACAGTTACTCATGCTGTCACTGGCCTCATCTACTTGCATGATGGGACATCACAGCAAAAAGGGGAGGGGGGGGGGGGGGGGG
>SZWC01024429.1:11664-37577 GCA_023375785.1 Penium margaritaceum | reverse complement strand
GCGGCGGCGGCGGCGGCGGCGGCGGCGGCGGCGGCGGCGGCGGCGGCGGCGGCGGCGGCGGCGGCGGCGGCGGCGGCGGCGGCGGCGGCGGCGGCGGCGGCGGCGGCGGCGGCGGCAGCAGCGGCGGTAGCCGCTGCTGATGACAAAGGCTACGATGGAGATGTGCTGCAGTTACTTGTGCTGCTGTTGCACTGGGCTTTGCTTCTGCTGAATCTTGTCGGGGATCTGCACGGAAACCACCCAACCCACACCTCTTTCTCCCTCATGTTTGTAACGGCCTCTTCTCCATCACGTTTGGGCAAACCTGCTGTGCATTGTGCAGCTGCAACTGCTGGTGTACGACAGCAGCTCAGAGGAGGAGGAGATGGTGCCTGCAGCGACGGCGGAGCAGCGGCGTGTGGCGAAGAACGGGATGGCGGCACTGCAGTCGAGTCGGGCCATCGTTGGCGTCCGGCAGCAGCTGCTGCAGCGCCTGCGCTCCGCCTTTGACGCCAGGCTCGGGGCCGCCGCCGGCGCGCCCTTCCGCTTCGCCATGGTGCACATTGCGCTGGACGGGGCATCAGGGGAAGTGGGGGGCGCAGCAGCAGGAGCTGCAGCAGGCGGAGGGGCGGAGGGGTTGGAGGCCTTGCTGACCGCCCTCAAAGCCACGGTCGACAGCAACACGTTGCTGTATGCCGTTGTTGTGGGGGGGAAAAGCGAGCAGGAGCGGATGGATGCACTCGCGAAGTTGTCCGCTGGAGTAACAGAGGGGGCTGCTGTGGTGACCAAGGAGGAGCTGCTGCCACGGCTGGAGCAGCAATACCCAGAGCACGAGATGGTGGCAGCGTTTGAGGAGAACATGGCTCGCTCCGCCAGCCTCTTCCTGGGCGCGTCGACGTCGCCGTTTGCTGCCTACGCCTTCCGCCTGCGGTGCTACGCCCCCGATACTGTTGCGCAGGTGGCAGCGGCAGCAGCAGGCTCCGAGGCCGTGGAGTCGCCAGATGCAGCAGGCGATGGTGGTTTGCTGCGGTCATCGGTGTTGTATGATCTAGGCCCCGGGATCACCCCGTGCAGCATGCGGTTACGACGTGCAGGGGCTTGAACCTCCCAAGAATGAAGGCGAGATCACGCCTGCTTGAGGTTGAGTCAAGCCGCACGTCCTTGACTTGCCCTGATTTTCTCCCAACGGGCGGAGTCTCTCTAGCATTGTGCCCTCGATAAACTCTTGGGGGTTGTGCGCTGGCACTCATTAACTTTGGGAAAGCATTAGGAAAGCCCTGTCGGTGCAATGCCCTTGCGAGTGTAGGCAGCATTTTACTCTTTTTTCATCTGAAGAGAACTCCTGCTCCCGCTGACAGGTATGCATTGACTCTGGCCCCTCCCCTTCAGCTTTATACCCAAAAGAAGGCAGTCGTCGACATCCCGCCCAGATCTGAGCAGTCCTCTCTTCCTTGTCTGTCTCCAACGTAATCTTGATGTTCACAGCTGCCAAACAAACAAGAGGACAAGAAGTTCCCTTCTCGCGTGTGATATGCCAGAGTAGCTACGCATCCTATGTTTGTGACTTCTTGCATAGGAGTGCGCCCACAAGTAGTGGCTCGCAACCGATCAAGACTTTTGTGTTCGTATAAGACATGAGGCTAGAGAGGGAGGGGTTTTTCCTTTTGATGCGCCATGCGGGTATGGTTATGTTGCTGAAGCAGAGAAGTTTATTGACAAGTCAGCAACAGATTACGGTTCCTACCCCCCCCCCCCCCCCCTTCACAACCCTCGGCCCCTTCTGCAACCAGAAAACTGACACCATTGAACCCACCATCATTAGGTTGTTGCAAAGTGCACAACTCATAGGATGCAATCCCCTACAACACATTTTCCACTTCGACAACAGATCCCCTAGATTCCCATGTTGGCAATTGCTCCAGGCTACAGCATTTCGTGAAATTTGGATCCTGCGCTGTAAGATATCCCGGAAAGAAATTCCAAACCCCCGTCATCCAGACGCCATTCTGAGGCACAATATCCTAGCCAATTTTGAAGACCAACTAAATACAAATATATCCCACCTGGCACAAATCAATGAACCACATGCCCACAAGGCCATGACAGAACTACTATCCCAACTCAAAAGCCCCCCGACAAAGTGGACCACAGAGTCCAACCACCACATATCGTCATTGCCCCCCAGTTACGGCGCATCTAGTCCCAACTATCACCTTTACCTCAGGGGGATGGGCATTTCCACGAGTTGCTGAGAGAGTAACTCAAGAACCCCCTAAACCACGGTTACGACCGTTGGTTTGAATTTTGCCTTCGATGGTGGGTTAGTGGGTTCAAATCCTACATATCCCTGAGGCAGAGCCCTCTGGGAACCTACCCGGGTACGACCTCTCCAGTTGTACGGGACGCGGCGGCGCCGTAAGTCCCCTCTGAAAGGAGCCGATGGGGTTACCACCAGACGAGGTCGATCTCGACCAAAGAAAAAAAGACATGAGGCTAGGTGAGAGGAAGAGGAGAGCATACACACAAGACACGTGGCTCAACTTGAAGCCATCAAGAAGTAGATTCCACAATTAGTGCAGCAATAACGGGAGTGAGCGGCGGTGAACTTGGGGCGAGAGGATGTGGAAAACCGCTAAGCAACACTCTGTGTAAGAGGGTACGTTGCATAGGTGCAACGTAACAAAACATAAATGAGAGGATATAGACCTACCCTCATGCGCGTGTGGAAATGCACAAGTCCAAGCAACCAATGAAAATTGACCAACCCAACTGTAGGCTCCAAAAACAACAGCTAGCTAGAACTTGTATGGGCTCCTCGGTAGTCTGTATGACAAACCACAAGAAGCACCAGGTGCACTAAGGAGAACTCTACGTAACGGGATCATGAACGAGCAAGGAAAGCACCACTGATAAATCATCCCTTGAAGTTGGTCACTAAGAAAACTCTCGAGAGCACGTGAGGACAAGCAACAGATGGTGATGGTGTCAAAGTATGTTGGTTTTTCCGCATCTCACATTGTGCTCTGTTGTGTCCTCCCGGCTTGTGTACATCGGTGTGCAGATGACTGACGGCGAGACTTGACGCTGCTGGAATGTCGTCCAGTGGAGCCGACACACGCTGAGGCCTACACGCAGTTCGCTGGAGCCTCCTCCCTGCATCAACGTGCTCAGCTCCATCGGCAGGCCTCCTCGGCGGTCGAGCCACCGGCGGTCACTGCCACCGAAGAGGCTGTCTGTGTGCGTGCAGCTCTGGATCGGACTGTGCTATTGCGTCTGCAGCGTCATGCTCTGCCTAGGGTCCATGTTTCATGTTACATGGCACTGTTCGGCACAATGGACCAACGTAAGCACTGCCTGGGTTCGGGCAGCCATAACTCTTTGCCACTATTTTTCTAGCCGTTTCTGACTGCATGACTGTGTTTGCAGCGTCAGTATTATGGTATGGTCCAGTTGTCAGGCCAAACGGACGACGCCCGGGTTTTGGGTTGTCGGTCGTCTGGCAGGGCTCACCGAGAAATCCCTGCCTGCCAGAAAATAAGTCTAGGACCATTTTCTGATTGGCTAGTTAGCTGAGTAACAAGCTCTACAGAGCTGGGGGGGGCTAGAACTTAGAGGGGTCTCCAATTGTTGTTCATTCTTCACTCCTAATCAGTTACTTCAAGTTGTCAGCTGCTTTCTGGCGCTAACATTGGCGCGCGCATTTCTGAGTAACAAACCCAGAGCATCCATACTTGGACTCTAGATCAGCGGACTGAGGGGGCAGCAGACAAAGCAACGAGCGTGGAAGCCCGCACGCTACATCAACAACGCTGCTGCCCCAACCTGATGCCTACTATTTCCAGCTTGGTATCAGAGCCAGAGCGTAGCAGCAGCAGCAGCAGAAGACTCGCGTACAGGTGCCAGACAACGCCGGCGGACTCCCATACGCGCCACTGCAGGGGAAATGCTGCCGGATTTTTTTCCGGCAGCATTCACCAGCCTGGTGGCGGCGTCAGAATTTTCCCCACGGCCACAGGGCCAAGGGAAATGCTGCCGATTTTTTTTCAGCAGCACTGACCCCCACGCGTGACGCGAGGAGGTGAGCAGCCAGCGACGTCAGGCATCGCGACGATGACGCATGTCGACCAGGTGTGATCGTGCTGCAAGCAGCAACATTGGCAGCAGCTTGTAGTAGTAGCGATCAGTGGTAGCAGCAGCCAACAGTAGCAGTACCCAGCAGTAGCAGCCGGTAGTAGCAGCAGCTCCCGACAGCTTGTAGCAGCAGCAGCCCACAACGGCTTGCAGCACCAACAGGGTGTACCAGTAGCAAGCAGTAGTAGCAGCCGGCGGGAGCAGCAGCAGCAGCGCACAGTAGCGAGTAGCAGTAGCAGCCATCTGTAGCAGCAACAGTAGCGAGCAACAGTCAGTAGCAACCTATAGCAAGTAGCAACAACAGCCAGTCGTAGCCCGCTGTAGCAGCAGGTGCAGCTCGCAAATAGCAGCGGCTGCAGCTCCAGCTGCTCGTTGCCCGCTGCCCACAGTGAGCTACAAGCTACGAGCAGCGAGCTTGCTACTCACGGCCCACAACAAGCAGCGGGCAGCGAGCAGCGAGCTCGCTTCTCGCTGCTCGCGGCTCGAAGTGAGCAATAAGCTTGCTGTGCAACCAAGAAGAAGAAGACAAAAAAAGGAACTGGAAAAAAATCCCCCACCCCACAGGTGAAGTTGCAGCTGGTGCTGCTGCCATCATGGTCGCTGCAGCAACCACGGCAGCCATAACAGCCCAGCAGCAGCAGCAACAACAACAACATCAGCAACAGCAGCAGCAGTAGTAGGTGTAGTAGCAAACCGGCAGCAACAACAATAGCCGCAGCAGTAGCAGCCGCAGCAGTAGCAGCCGCAGTAGCAGCAGCAGCAGCAGCAGCCGCAACAGCATCAACAACAACAACAGCAACGGCAGTAGCAGCTGGAGCAACTCAGTTGACATCCTATGGCGGCCACAGTAGCGGCTTCAGCAATAGCCACTGCTGACATCAACAAAGTTTCAGTTGACATCATTGCTTGTGTCACTGCTGCCATCATCAACAAAGAGAAAAACCAGCAACTTTGCAGATACTCAGCAGCACCTGCTGAAGTCAACCATATCAGGTTGACAACACTATTGACGTCACTGCTGACGTCAGTAGCAAAAAAGGAAAAATAAAAAATCACAAAGGAGGGTGGAACAAAGGGGGCCAACAAACATGGCCACTAGCCCCAGTGGGCAGGAGTCCTCCTCTGTTAGGGGGATCCCTAGTCCCCCTTTCCTGCAGCAGTTGCAGCGGCAGCAAAAACAACAGCTGCAGCGGCAGCAACAACAAGAGTAGCAATAGTAGTAGTAGCAGCAGCAGGAGCAGTAGGAGCACCAGCAACAGCATCAACAAGAGCAGCAGCAGCAACAGGAGCAGTAGCAGCAGCAGCAGCAACTACGGCACCGACAGAAGAAGCAGTAGTAGCAACAGTAGTAGCAATAGCAGTAGTGCCAACACCCTACACGCTCTGTCGTCGATCATTCTGACTCACCAGATCCGCTCGCTGCTTTGCACCAACAGCTCGCAATCCTGACACAAGAGCAAGCGGCACTACAACTGCCGCCACCCCCGCTGCTGTAGCAGTCACAGTAGTAGCATCAACAACCGCCACCGTAGCAGCAGCATCTGTAGCCACAGCAGCAGTATCAGCAGTCGCCGCTGTTGTAGTAGCAGTTGCCGTCGTAGTAGCCACACCAACATCAGCAAGCACCGTTCACTCCACCAGGATACGCGAACCCTACGGTTTCCTTTGCCACGTAATACTTTGCACAACAACACATCCTACGCCAACAACAGACAGTGACGTCAGTCCTAGGCCCCACTCTGGGTGCCCGCCGCAGGCCAAAGGACTTCGAAACCCCACCGCCGTCGCTTCAGGCTGGTGACCAGTTCCGGATGTGGGAACTTAGCTTCCGGATCTGGGCACAGGGCGAGGGCCTATGGCCTTACTATGTCATGCCCTTCGACTCCACCCAGGCCGACCAGGTCTACGACGCCGGTCGCGCTGTGCGTGCTCTCATCCCTATCGCCCCTCCAGCCACACGCCTCGCCCTTGAGCCCTTCCTCGGCGACCTCACCAGTGGCGCCCTCCCTTGCCCAACAGCAGCCTGGCATGTACTCACGTGCCCTCATCGCCTGTTCAGTAATGCTGAGACCAGCCGTCTGCTCCGAGAGTTCAACTCCCTTCGCATGGGGGAGACCGAGACGGTCACCTCCTATAGGCAGCGCGTAGAGGACCCTCTACGCCGCCTCGAAGACACCCTCCACCCCCTCTCTATGCACTCCTGAACATCAAGCGCGGTGCCACCGGCTCCTTTTCCGATGTCTTCGTTCACTACTCCCAGGATGTTCTTGCCGCGATAGCTGCCCAGGGTACCCTCATGCCCTGGGCATACGAGTTCTTCCTCTACATCGAGGAAGCTTGTCAGGAGTCGCAAATCCATCGCACGGAGTCCCTCGCCTCCCCTGCCATCGCCTTGCCTACAGTTGCCTCAGTGATTGTTGCCGCCCCAGTAGCAGCAGCATCTTCCGGCACCCCCTCATCTGGTAAGAAGAAGAAGAAGGGCAAGAAGGGCAAAGGGACTCATGAGCAGACTAGCGGATCAAGTAGCGCCAGCCTCGTCTGCCACAACCGTGGCCAGTCAGGACACGGGTGGTACACGTGTCCACTCTCGACTGACGAGGCTCGTGTCATTGCCACCATGTGTCGCCAGCGCGAGCACCGTCTTGCCACCAGTGCCGTGACCGTCACTGATCCTGTCGCATACGTGCCACCCGTGACGGCCTCACCTTAGCTTCCTCCACAGCCGTCCACACCCGCTGCTCCGTCACCGGCGCCTTCCTTTCCCTTCCTGAACTCTGGCACCATTACACCGTAGTCGGTCTACTCCATCAGACCCTCCACCCGTGAGCGCTAGATGGAGTAGTTCATCGCCTTCCAGCTCAGCCTTCCTTGCCCTCCTCCCCAGGGAAGTGCGAGTTATGTAGTCGCTAGTTCCTCCCTGCCCTGCATGACAGATTCGGTACTGCGATCATGTCCTGCATCTTCGTCCGTCCCGTCCTCTGTTGTGCCCTGTCCTCCCGCTCCTCTTCGAGACGATGTCGCCTCGCTAGATGACTAGCACTCCCGGTTTACACCTCCGTCCACTTCGTCGGCGTCGCTCGCCCATTGCCATGTGACTGTTAGCGACCTGGTCAAGCCGGTCCAGGATCCGTCAGAGACCTGGATCATCGACTCCGGGGCCACGCATCACACGACGGCCTCGCGCGAGGCCTTCAGTGTTGGTCCCATCACTGATGTCACCGGGGTTCGGACGGGATCTTGTCAGGTATGGCTCGTTCGTGGTGTCGGCTTCGTTCATTTTTGTGGTCCAGCGGATGATGTCTTCTTGACTGATGTTCTCTTCATCCCTGGCCTTGAGCTCAGCCTCCTGTCTATCACCTCCCTTGATCACATGAGCATAGACATTCTACATTCACGTGGGATGGGCAATGTTTCGTTGCGTCTGTCTGCTCGTGTCGTTCTGCATACCACCGCCCATGGCAACTTGTGGCATGTATCGCGCCTGTCCGCTCCCACCTCTGTCTCCTCCTCGTCGGTACACACTGGCCACGTGTTCATCACAAGCACCTTGTCTCCGCAACATACTCGTCTCCTACATCGCCGCCTCTGTCACGTCCACTCTGTTGATGTTGACAGTATGCTTCACACACAGCCGGCCACGGGTCTTGACTCAGCCTCCTTTCCTCTGCCGTGTCCCACACAGTGTATTGATTGCGCTCAAGGCAAGATGCACCGTGCCACCTACCCCCTCTCTGCCTCTCGAGCGTCCGTCACGCTCGACCTCGTTCACTCTGATGTCATGGATCCCCTCCCGACGGAGTCCGTTGGCGAGCACGGTCGTTACGTCTTGACCCTTACGGACGACTACTCTTGCTCCCACGTCGCTCAAACCATTCGGGACTGGCTTTTCCGCGCTGAACGCGAATGTGGTCGTCCACTCCGCCGCTTCCGTTCTGATCGCGGGGGTGAGTTTCTGGGGGAGACCACACTCTTCCTCGCCTCCCGTGGTGTCCATCATGAGACGGCCCCAGACACGCCAGCCCAGAACGGTGTCTCTAAGCGATGGAACCGCACCATGGCCGACGTCGTCGGCACCATGCGAGTCGAATCTGACATCTCTCACAGCTTCTACTTCGAGGTCATGACCTACATGACGAGGGTCTAGAACCAGATTCCCCATGGACCCGTTCCTCGTCAGTCCACCCCATACCAGAACTGGTGTGGAGAACACGCCGACTTGTTTCCGGCTCGTGTCTGGGGCTACGTAGCCATCTTGTGGTTGCCTGCCCCACACCAGGGTGGCAAGCTCGAGCCTCGTGGTCGCCCGTGCACCTTCCTTGGTTTCTCACGTCAGTCGAAGGCATGGCGTTTTTGGGATCCCACCCGACACTACATCGTCGAGTCCTGCGATGCCGTCTTCTTTGAGGACCTGTTTCCCCGCGACCTCGTTTGCTCCGGCGCGTTGATGTTCCTCCCGTTGCATGGGGGAGTGGTGGATCCGTCCTCCGTCCTACCACGTCCGGGTGTTCCATCGTCTGTGCCCGCATGCCTACCTTCGCCGGCTGCCCCATCTGTGTTTGACAGCCCCTCAAGGCCGGCTGTCGTGTCCGTGCCCGCCAGCCCCTCAGGACCGGCTGCCCCGTCCGTGCCCACCAGACCCTCAGGGTCGGTTGTCCCATCAGTGTCCGCCAGCCCCTTAGGATCGGCTGCCCCACCCGTGTCCGCCAGCCCCTCAGGGTCGACTGCCCCATCCGTGTCCACCAGCACCTCAGGGCCAGCTGCCCCGCCTGTGCCTGCCAGCCCCTCAGGGCCGGCTACTCCGTCCGTGTCCGCAAGCTCCTCAGGGCCGGTTGCCATGTCCGTGTCCGCCAGTCCCTTAGGGCTGGTTGCCCCGTCCATGTCCGCTAGCCCCTTAGGGCCGGCTGCCCCGTCCGTGTCCGCCAGCCCCTCAGGGCCGACTACCCCGTCCATGTGTGTCAGTCCCTCAGGGTCGGCTGCCCCGTCAGTGTCTGCGAGCCCCTCGGGCCCAGCCGTCCCATCCGTGTCTGCCGGCCCCTCAGGGCCAGCTGTCCCGTCCGTATCGGCGCACTACACACGTGGTCCGGGCGGGAGCCTCAGACCCAAGCCAAAGGTTGGCACTCAGGCCACCTCATCATGTCTTTTCACCCCATGACCCCCTGTCATTCCATGAGGATCCTCGTCTCATGTCAGATCCACTCCCACGGTCGTGAGTGGAGACCCCAGCACCAAGGCACTGGGCTTGGCCACACTATAAGTCAACACCGACCTACATCAAGGATCAGCTCTGGGCTATGTCCTGCTCCATCAGGAACATCGGTATGCCGTTGCGGCCGCGCTCACGCGGATGCCACCAGGGGCATGGGACACGTACGCCCTTACTGTCCGCCCTATTGAGCAACCAGAGGACCTAGCCACCTTGCGTGAGGCTCGAGCATGTCCCAAGGCCGCTCACAAGGAAGTTGTATGTCCCGACGAGCTAGCCGCCATTTGGCAACATCACGCCTATGAGCTTGTCGACCTTCCCCCGGGTCAGCAGCGCCAAGTGGGTTCTCCGGCAAAATGTGGAAGCCAAACGTGTCTCTAGAAAAGTGCAAGGCCCGTCTCACAGCCAAGGGGTTTGCTCAGGTCCTTGGCATCTACTATGACCAGATCTTTGTCCCGGTTGGTCGGTTCTCCACCAGCCAAACGTTGTTCAGCTTGGTTGCCCAGCATGGGTGTGAACTGCATCAGATCGATGTGAGCAACGCCTTCCTCCATGGCTCATTAGAGGGCGAGGAGTTCTACATGATGCAGCCTCCAGGCTTTGATGACGGCTCTTACAAGGTCTGGAAGCTACGGAAGGCCCTCTATGAATTGAAGCAGTCACCGCGCTGCTGGAACCAGGAGATCAGTCGCATGCTTCTTAGCAATAGCCTCCTTCATAACTCTGCCGATCCCGCGCTATTCATCATCCCGTGAGGTCAAACTCTCGTCGCTGTCTTGGTCTATGTCGACGACCTGCTCATCGTATCATCGGATGCAACTTCCATCAAGCGGGTCAAGGACCTATTGCACGCTGCCTACCAGATGAAGGACCTCGAGTGAGCACGAGTTTTTCTGGGCATGGAGCTTGAGCATGATCGCTCCGCGAGCATACTACATGTCCATCAAGCTGCCTACATCAATACCCTATCCGGGCACTTCGTTGAGGACCTGTCCCTCGTGCCAAGATCATCCTCACCCATATCGCCCGACAGTCAGGCGATGCTCAAGATTTCTGATCCAACCGTGGTGGGGGAGCCGGTAGACGTGACCGCATATTTGCGCGTCATCGGGTCACTGATGTTCCTGACGTCGACGACGCGCCCAGACATCGTGTTCATCGTCAACATCCTGGCTCAACCCTCTCAGGAGCTACATCACCTCCACTTTGAGACCGCAATCCGAGTATTGCGCCATGTCGTCTCGACTCCACGGCGAGGTCTCGTGTTTCGCCAACAGTCGTCTGTTGTCACGGTGGGCTACACCGACAGTCACTGGGCCGGTAGTCCGGACGGTAAGAGCTGCACAGGCTGGACCTTTCTCATTGGCGGCACGGTGGTGTCCAGGCGCAGTGGCAAGCAGGGGTGCATTGCACGCAGCACTGATGAGACTAAGTACGTAGCCCTTGGTTCAGGCGCATGTGAGAGCGTGTACTTGCATCGTCTGTTGTCTGCATTGTGTCAGTCCGTCGCATCCATCACGTTGCATTGTGACAATGAGAGTGCCATGGCCATCGCCGACAATGAAGGCGTGCATCACACATGCACAAAGCACATCAATGTTGAGTATCACCATGTGCGTTTGTTGTTGCATGGCGGCAACACCAGCATTGTGTGGGTTGAGACAGCATGGCAGTTGGCTGACTTCTTGGCCAAGACACTGAAGTGCGAATCATTCAAGAAGGCTGTGAGTTCAGTCGGCGTGCGTCTGTGAGTTGCACTCTTTGTCCTGGCCTACGTCTCTATGTGCCCTGCGGGAGTCTGCCTATTGAGTATGACGCTGTCCGCCCATGTGCACTGCGCCTGTGAGTCATGGGGGAGTGTTGGTTTTTTCGCATCTCTCATTATGCTCTATTGTTTCCTCCCGGCTTGTGTAAATTGGCGTGCAGATGACTAATGGCGAGACTTGACACTACTTGAGTATTGTCCGTGGATCCAACGCACGCTGAGGCCGCCACGCAGTTCGCTGGAGCCTCCTCCCTTCATCAATGTGCTCAGCTCCATCGACAGGCCTCCTTGGCGGTCGAGCCACCGGCGGTCACTGCCACCGCAGAGGTTGTCTGCGTGCGTGCAACACTAGATCTGGCTGTGCTATTGCGTCTGCAACGTCATGCTCTGCCTAGGGTCCATGTTTCATGTTGTGTGGCACTGGCATAATGGACCATCGTAGGCACTGCCTGGGTTTGGACAGCCATAACTCTTCGCCACCATTTTTCTAGTTGTTTCTGACCACACGACTACGTTTGCAGCGTTGGTATTATGGTATGGTCCAGATTTCAGGCAAAACGGACAACGCTCGGGTTTTGGGCTGTCGGCCGTCTGGCAGGGCTCACCGAGAAAACCCTGCCTGCCAGAAAATAGGTCTAGGACTATTTTCTGATTGGCTGGTTAGCTGAGTAACAAGCTCTACAGAGCTGGGAGGGGGGAGCTAGAACTTGGAGGGGTCTCCCGTTGTTGTTCATTCTTCACTCCTAATCAGTAACTTCCAGTTTTCAGCTGCTTTCTGGCACTAACAGTGGCGAGCGCATTTCTGAGTAACAAACCCAGATAATCCAGACTTGGACTCTAGAGCAGCAGACTGAGGGGATAGTAGACAAAGCAACGAGAGTGGAAGCCCACACGCTGCATCAACAACGTTGGTGCCCCAACCTGTTGCCTAGTATTTTGAGGTAGCTCCAGCTGGCCACTGAGAAAAGTCTTGAGAGCAGGTGAGGATAAGCAACTGATGGTGATGGTGTCAAAGTAGGCATCCCAACAAGTGAGCAACAACAACTCCAACGGTCACCGTGAGTGACACTTCAACACTTTCCCATGACCCGCAAATGACCAGTCACCACAAGCGAGCAGAAGTCACAAAACGATGACAACGACAGCGCACAATAAAGGGCACGAGACGAAACCACATGTAGGAGAAGGAAAATGAACTAGCTAGTGCGCAGGTTGGGGAAATGGTGTTGTTGATGCAGCATGCGGGAACCCACGCTCGTTGCTTAGTCTGCCCCCTCAGTCTGCCGTATCAGAGTCTACGTCTGAGAGCTCTGGTTTGTTACTCAAAAGTGTGCACGCCAGAGCTAGTGTCAGAAAGCATCTGAAATGAAGCAATGACTGATTAGGAATGAAGAATGAGCAACTGACTGAGACCCCTTCGAGTTCTACCCTCACCTCAGCTCTATGAAGCTTGTTACTTAGAGATCCAGCCAACTAGGAAAATCCTAGCATTATCCTGTCGGGCAGAATTTCCTAGGTGAGCCTTGCCAGACACCAAACAGCCCAAAACCCGGGCGTTGTCCGTTTTGCCTAAAACTGGATCATACCAAAATAACCATGCTGCAAACGCAGTTGTGCAGTCAGAATCAACAACAGAAATAGCTACGAGGAGTTATGGCTGCCCAAACTCAGGCGTCGACTACAATTCTCTTGAGACCCAACTACGACTATTGTGATAATTTTTCACGCATCTCTCATCGTACTCTGTTATATCCTCCCGGCTTGTGCACATCGTCGTGCAAATGACTCACGGTGTGAAGCGACGCTGCTGGAGTGTCGTCTGGTTGAGCCGACACACGATGAGGCCCACTTGCTGTTTGCAAGAGCCTCCTCCTCTGTTCTACGTGCTCAGCTCCATTGGCGGACCTCCTCGGCAGTCTCTATAGCATCTTTTGCTGTCTACACATGTCCAGTGCTATGTTTGACTACACAATTGCATTCACAGCGTTGTATCATGCATAGGATACAAGTTTTATGAGTTTCGGGCACTGTTGGTACCGGGGACTAGAGTAGACGCCGCCAGTGTTTAGACGGCTTTAACTCTTGACTGCTATTTTTCTAGCTGGTTCTGACCACACGGCTGCGTTCATACCGTGCATATTATGGTATGGTCCAGTTTTCAGGCAAAACGAACGAGTTTGGGGCTATCGGCCGTATGGCAGGACTCACAGAGAAAACCTGCATGCCTGAAAATAGAGCTATTTTCTAATTGGCTGATGAACTAAGTAACAAGTTCTACAGAGCTTGGGGAGGCTAGTTCGTGGAGGGATCTCCCATTGTGTCTTATTCTCAGTTCATAATCAGCCATTTCCACTTTTCAGCTGTTGTCTAAGGCTAACTCCGGCGCGCACAGTTCTGAGTAACAAACACCAGAGCTCTCAGACTTGGACTCTGGTGCAGCAGATTGAGGGGGTAGCTTAAGCAATGAACGTGGATTCCCGCATGCTGCATCAACAACGTTCTTGTCCCAACTTGCTGCTATAGGAGTTTTTCTGGCTTGGTATCAGAGTCAGAGCGCAGCAGAAGCAGCAGAACACCGGTGAACAGGTCCAGTCAACGTCGGTGGTCCCCAGAACGCGCCCGTGTAAGGGAAATGTTGCCGGATTTTGTCTGGCAGCATTGACCCGCCGGGTGGCGTCATAGCAAGCAGCTCGTAGTGAGCTCGCTCCTCGTAGCTTACAACGAGCTGCGAGCAGAGAGAAGTGAAAGCAATAAACACACAAAACAAAAATCCCCCATCCCACAAGTGGCCCTACTATAGCAGCAACGGCCACCACATCGGCTGCAGTAGTTATAGCAGTTGTAGCAGCACCAGTAGTAGGAGCAACAGCAGCAACAGCAGCAGTAGCAGCAATATCTTCTCTAGCAGCAATAGTAATGGCAATAGCAATAATAACAACAGCAACAGCTCTGCATTTGATGCAGTAGCGGCTGCAAAAACAGTCCGACAGCCGCTGTTGACATCAGCCGGACTTGGCTTATGTCACTACTGACATCATTGCTGACACCAGCAACAACAAGCAAAAGAAAGGGGGAAAAACAGTAGCAACCCTATAGATAGCATAGTAGTAGCTGCTGACGACAGCCATCCCAGGATAGCGTCACTACTGACGTCACTACTAACATCAACAGCACACAAAAAAAGGAGAAAACAAGGGGAGGGGAAACAACGGACACCATGGAAAAGGATGGAGAGGGATCGTCCTCTATTGGAGGTCCCCCCTTTCTATAACATCTAAAGCAATTGAAGCAATAATAGCAGTAGCAGCTGTCACCGTTGCAACAGCAAAAGGAATAGCAGTAGCAGCAGCCGCGGTAGCAGTAGTAGTAGTAGCAACAACAGCAGTATCCACTACAACAGTAGCAACAACAGTAGCCATACCAACAACAGCATCAGCAGCAGTAGTAGCAGCCACTACAGCAGCAACAGCAGCAGCAGTAGCACCAGCTCCCCGCAGGCTCTGTTGTCGATCATCCAGGCTCGACAGACCCTCTCACCACATTGCACCAACAGCTCAAAACACTAACGCGATAGCTAGCTGCACTGTAGCCACCGACGCAGTTGCCGCAAAAGCAATCACAATAGCAGCATCGGCATCCTTCATAGTAGTAGCAGTAGCGTCAGCAAGCACCTTTTGTCCCACCTGGGTACGTGAGCCCTACGGTTTCCTATGCCACGCAGTCACTGGTGCAACAACACACCCAGCATTGAAAGCAGACGGTGATGTCAATCTTAGGCCCCACTTTGGGTGCCGGCCGCAGGCCGAAGGACTTCAAAACCCCACCGCCACCGCTTCAGGCTAGCAAACAGTTCCGGAACTGGGAGCTCAGCTTTAAGATCTGGGCACAAGACGAGGGCTTGTGGCCATACTATGTCCTGCCCTTCGACTCCACCCAGGCCAACCAGGTATATGACGTCGGTCGCTCCGTGCGTGCCCTCGTCCTTGTTGCCCCTCCTGCTGTACGTCTCGCCCTTGAGCCCTTCTTTGGCGACCTTACCACTGGCGCACTCACTGACCCCATAGCAGCATGGCACGTACTCATGCACCCTCATCGTCTGTCAAGTGACACCGAGACAAAGCGCCTCATCCGGGAGTTCAACTCCCTCCGCATGGGGGAGACTGAGACGGTCACCTCCTATTGGCAGCGTGCCAAGGATATCATGTGCCGCCTTGGAGATGTCGTACCACTCCCTCCTGCACTCCTGACCATCAAGTGCGGCACCGCCGATGCCTTCTCTGATGTCTCCCTCCACTAAACCCAAGATTTCCTCACCGCGATGGCTGCCCAGGGTACCCTCATGCCCTGGGCATAGGAGCTCTTCCTCCGCATCGAGGAAGCTCGTCAGGAGTCACACATCCATCGCTCGGATTCCCTCGCTTCTCTTGCCTTCGCCTTAGTGGCTTTTATCGTCCCAGTAGCAGCAGCGTCTTCCGGTACCTCCTCATCCAGCAAGAAGAAGCATAGGGGAAAGAAGGGCAAGGGCCCATAGTAGCAGTCCAGCGGATCCTATAGTGACAGCCTTGTCTGCCACAACTATGGCCAGCTAGGACACGGGTGGTACACGTGTCCCCTCCCGACTGACAAGGCTTGCTTCATCGCCACCATGCGTCGCCAACGTGAGCGTCGCCTTGCCACCAATGTCGTGACTTTCATTGCTCCTGCTGTATCCACGCCACTTGCGACACCTCCATCGTAGTATCTTCCACAGTCACCCATACCCGCTCCTCCGTCACCGGGGCTTCCTCCTCCTTCTTCAGCTCCAGGGCCATCACACCGTAGTCGATCTACTCCGTCGGACCCTCCACCCGCAAGCATCAGCTGGAGCCGTTCATCGTGCTCCACCTTGGCCTTCCTCGCCCTCCTCCCTAGGGAACTGTGAGTTGCGTCGTCGCTGGTTCCACTGTCCTACCCTGCATTTCAGAGTCTGTACTATGATCGTGCCCTATATCTTTGTCCACTCCATCATACGACGTGCTCTTCCCACCTGCTCCTCTTCGTGATGATGTTGCTTGGCTAGATGACTGGCAGTCTTGGTTCGCACCTCCATCCACCGCGTCTGTGTCGCTTGTCCACTGTCATGTGACTGTTAGCGACCTGACTACTCCGGTCCAGGATCCATTACTTGGATCATCGACTCTGGGGCCACGCATCACATGACGGCCTCACGCAAGGCCTTAAGTGTCCTTGGTCCCATCACCAATGTCTCCGGAATTTGGACGGGTTCTGGTCAGGTGTTACCTATTCGTGGTGTCGGCGTTGTTCCATTCCGTGATCTTGCTAGTGATGTCTTCGTGACTGATGTCCACTTCGTCCCTGGCCTTGAGCTCAGCCTATTGTCTGTCACAACTCTTGATCGCATGAGCATGGACATTCTGCACTCGCGTGGCATTGGCATTGTGTCGTTGTGTCCGTCAGGCCATGTCGTCTTGCATGCCACCGCCTATGGCAACTTATGGCACGTTCCGCGCCTCTCCGTTTCTACCTGTCTCCTCCTCCACTGACAATGGCCACGTGTTTGTTACCAGCGCACTCTCTCCACAGCACACACGTCTCCTGCATCATTGCTTCTGTCACGTCCACTCTACTGCTGTCAATGGCATGCTTCATACCCAACCCACAGGTCTTGATCCGGCCTCCTTTCCTCTGCCGTGTTTCATCGAGTGCATTGATTGTATTTTGGGAAAGATGCACCGTTCCACCTACCCCATGTCTGCCTCTCATACGATCGCCCCGCTCGAGTTTGTTCACTCTGATGTCATGGGTCCCCTCCCGACTGAGTCCGTCGGAGAGCGCGGTCATTACATCCTGACAATGACGGACGACTACTCACGCTATTGCTTGGTCTACTGCCTTCGGCAGAAGAGTGATGTCGCTCCACCATTCGGGACTGGCTTGTTTGCGCTCAGCGTGAGTGTGGTTGTCCCCTCCTTCGCTTCCGTTCTGATCGCGCGGGTGCGTTTATGGAGGAGACCACGCTCCTCCTCGCCTCCCAGGGTATCCATCATGAGACGTCTGCGCCTTACATGCCAGCCCAGAACGGCGTCTCTGAGCGGTGAAACAGCACCATGGTTGACGTCATCCGCACCATGTGGGTTGAGTTCAGTATCTATGACGGCTTCTACTTTGAGGCCATCACCTACATGACATGGGTCTGGAACCGGATTCCCCACGGACCCATCCTCTGTCAGTCTATGCCATACCAGCACTGGTGTGGTGAGCGAGCCGACCTCCGTCTGACCTACGTCTGGGGTTGCGTAGCCATTGTGTGGCTGCCTGCCCCACTCCAGGGTAGCATGCTCGATCCTCATGGCCGTCCCTGCACCTTCCTTGGCATCTCGCATCAGTCCAAGGCATGGCACTTCTGGGATCCCACTCGGGACCTGGTTTATTTACTCATAACCGGGTCCTGTGTCCAGAGAGCTTCTAACACCCACCGATCTGGCTAGAACCGAGTCAAGAGGGCCTCAGTTCCCCCTGGGCTAAGAGAATGCCCCTCAACCAGTTCTGAAAAGGTTGCAACATCTGCACTAGAACCGGTAAAGCGTTCTCTACGGGACATCCCGTGCGTGAACTACCAAAAGTTCTATCACATGGCCGGCCTTAATTCCACTCAGCACCAACAAGTGGAGTCCCTTACCCTGTTTGAGACGAAGGGGCATGCCAATGCAACTTAATGGGAGAAAGCCATGGCTGTCGAGATCAATGCTCTTCTAGAGCATAAGGTGTTTGAGCTCGTCCCCCTTCCACCGGGCCGAAAGGCAATCGATGTGAAATGGGTCTTCAAGGTCAAAAGGAACCTGGCTGGTATGATCGAAAAATAGAAATCTAGGCTGGCGGCAAATGGGTTTCATCAGATTCTAGGACAAGACTTCACTGACATTTATGCCCCAGTTGGCAAGTACTGAACCGGCCGAGTGTTGTTGGGTGTGGCAGCCCATGAAGACTGGAAAATTCATTAGATACTGTACTGATCTTTGAATTCGCTCAAGTTTTAGAACCGAATTACATGCTTTTCAATTTTGCCCAGAAAGTGGACTTTTTGAGTTTACTGGGTGGTCGCCCAACCCTGTATGGGTATATTTTCCTGGTTATTGAATTTTCCCACGCTTTTTTTTTTCGGAAGCTCGAACTTCGCTCGGTGAAGTTCGAACTTCCGAATGCACAAGTTGTGTAGCCGTCAGATCGCAACTCGCAATCTGACGGCTGCCCGTTTCAAGTGCGCGATCCTTCAGTACGCCATGACCTCGCCACCGTCGCCACCCAAGGCCTCGTGTCCAGCACCACGAGCCTGCCTCAACCCGCTAAGCACACTGCACCCCCACGGACGTCCATTTCCCATTTTGCCAACTATGCTCCCGCAAATAAGAAAAATGACAGGTTGGTGATATAATTAATTTGGAAACATGGTAGGCGAATGTTTTACATACGAGCCAGGAATTTAGGGTGTGATACTAGAGTGTACTTCACAATTTGAAAGGGAACACATGGACGGAAGAAAAAATTAATTTGAACGAATACAAGCCCCAGTACGGTAGGTGTCAAGAACGCATCGCTCAATGGCCCTCTAGAGGAGGAACTGTATGTCAAACAACCAGAAGTGTTTGAGGATGGAACAAATCGTGTCTGGCTGCTATTGAAAGCCCTGTATGGGTTAAAAAAAGCGCCATGGTGGTGGAACAAAGAGATAAGTGACAATTTGGAGATCATGTGAGGATGTGCCAGCTGAGGCTGATAGTATTGAAGTAATCATCAAGTGTATTGGCATCCTTGGGAGTGAGTGGTGACAAGTCAAAAGCCACTGTTACTGGCACACCAATAGGAGCTAGCGTGGTAGATGGTGTCGGTTAACCAGGCCACCCATGCAAGTGGCCTGCGTGGGGCCCGGCTACCACTGAGGGATCGAACCAGACCAGTCGGCGACAAGCCAGCTGTGGTTTTTCCACACACCAGGAGAATCCTGATGTATGGTCATAATGGATATGCAACCCAGCCACCCACACATTTCTACCTAGTGCATGCATGCAATTTCACAATAAACCACATCAGCCACAAGCGTATGTGGGTGATTGCGTATCCCTTAGTATATGCTCAAGAACAGCTCGATGTACCCTGTTTGGACTCTCGATGTATTTCAACTGATGCAAGATGGTTCATGATTCTAGACACATTTCTAGCACTTGGATGAGGCTCTCGTGTTGTGCATGCATCAAGATAGCCATGTTTGGGACTGATGAGAGCTCCATGTTTCCTTAATAACCTGTGTAGAAGGGGTGTGTGTGGAAGGATTCAAGAGGTCACGTACTTGTTTTTCCGCATAAAACACTCTGCTATGAGCCACATAAAAGCATGCATCATACATAGAGAGAGAGAGAGAGAGAGAGAGAGAGAGAGAGAGAGAGAGAGAAAGAGAGATAGAGAGACTAAGAGAGAGAGAGAGAGAGGAGGGGGACACAACAAATCATACCGGACCAAAGAGAGAGGAAATACAAGCACATACGGTACACGAAAGTCATCAATCATGCATTTTATGAGAACGTAAAAGACCAATAACATGCACCACTACTGATTGCCTATGTGAGAAATTCCACACGCTTTTGATGAGTTCGGGCCTTGACGAGTTTGATTTCACTTGCCACAGTGCGCTCATGCAAAAAATGATGCTCTATGCTTATGTGCTTTGCAAGTAAGTGGTGCATACCATTGTGCTCAGCAATTACCTTTGTTCTTTGGTTATCGCAGCACAAAGTGATCGAGCAAAAGGAGACACGCAAAAATTGTAGCAAGCAACAGAGCCACACACTCTCACACATACTTACACCGAGCGTGACGTACTTTGCCCTGCTTGAGCTTCACACCACATACCCTTGGTTACCACTTTCACTATAGACGGCCATCCCACCGATCAAAAAGATATCCCCAATTTGAATGTGTATTCTGGTGTTATGTACCCAGTCACTTCAATGTAGCCATCCACCTGACAGAGGGTTTTGCGTGATAGCACAACCCAATTTTGCACCATAAAGAGTGCAAAGCAATAGACTCATAGGGTGGCTCCAAGATGCCTCTCTTAAATCTACAACAAGAATTATGCAAGGAAGTTGATGGCAAAGGCCACGTCTTTGCGTGGGCTGATCGCTAGGTATATGAGGGAGCCAGTCATGTTGAGGTAATTAATGAAATCGATGATCTCCCCCAACCGTTACTGTTTCTTTGGACTTCAAAAGATGTTGGTCCACATTATTCATGGCAGTATTCACAGTGGGATATCGCTCAAGCATGGAGGCAAAGAGCTCTCCAAGGCTACAAATGTATGTCACCTGATCCACGTGCAAGATGTGATGCTAGCGGTTGCGGTTGAGCACAATGTCCAAAAAGATGAGCATTGGACAGAGGTCCTTTATTTTGTATTGGGACTACAATAGGGCTTTCACCACCAGGAAAACTTAGTTGCAATGAGGAGATTATCCACATGGACAAGGATATCTACAAAGGGCTTTGACAGTACGCTCGGATCAACCATGTTTTGCAAAGACCTTACTCTTCCAAATGTGGAGGAGATCACCAAGGCCCTGTAACGTAACAATTGCTTAAGGCCATACAAAGCTTTTTATAGGTGGCATACCTTAACTTTCCTATCAGTGCAATCTAAGGGCTGGACCATGACCACCTCCTCAAGACATTTGTATAAAAAGGCGTTATTGATGTCCACATTTTCTAGCTCCCAGTCGTGATGTGCAACCAAGCTCAATAGTACACGGGCAGTTCTGTATCTGCCTATTGGGATGAACGTATCATGAACTTGGAATCTTAGTATCTTTGAGAACCCATGAGTAGTGAGACAAGCCTTGTAACGGTCGAGGTTACCATCAGGCTTCATCTTGCACCCAAGGACCGAGTGAGCTGATACTACCTGAAGTCTGTTAGGCACATCAACCAGTATTTAGATCCCGTGCTCTTTTAATGCATCCTACTCCTCATGCATTGTCATTCTCCAGAGGGCCTCATCATTGGCCTCGAGAGCCTGTCGAACTGTGGTTGTCTATGGTGGGAGGTCAAAGAGTCTCGCAGTGGCAAAGTAGGCGGCAACATAGCCTAAGATGGAGGTGTCAAGGGCACAATGACACTCGTGAGCAACAAGTGCATATCCCATGGCAGAGTTGGGATGCACCACACTGATGGCCACTCTGACCGCATTCAGACCAGTAGACTGAGCTGCTGCATCGATTGAGATGAATTTATGTCCATCAGATCTGTCCCATTGGATAATGGGCCAGATCAAGTCCGTTGTTGGGACGAAAAAATGCTGGGCTGACGTGACATGGACCGCAGTGGCCCCCCACAGAAACATGACTCAAGGCTGTTGTGCGGCTCTGCAGGGTGAGACTCAATAGGTGTGCTCTGAGCTGGTGTCATGATCGGGGACATGCAAGAGGGTGACGGTGTGAGAGAAATGGTAGGTGAAGGAGAAGCATCAATAGTCACGAAGGTGGAATCTACATGCACAAACCCTGAGGGCGCCTACATCGTAGGATCAGAATTTGCGATTAATGCAGGGGACCCCGACAGTGAGGGGGACGGCATAGACGAGGAGGAAGCAGATGGACTAGCAGCACCGGGTGTAATCTACCACTCATGTAGTGTGGTGGAAAGGCCAACAGAGAACAGGTGTAGAACCCCTATGGCTGGAGGCAATGATAGACCCACCCATTTCTGTAGGCTGGCGGAGCGAGGAGAGAGAGGGGGATGATGTCATTCAGGACAAGGTATATTGAAAAACGTTCTTGAAAAGGATGGTTTCATGCAAATCAATGATGCAAGCTTTGTCAAAATCCCAAAAGCACCATGCTTTAGAATGGATGGACACGTAAAGAAAGATGCAGAGACAAGTGCAATGAGAGAGCTTGCCATCACGAAGGTCAACATGAAGCCAGACCGCAACGATAATATCCCATATGTGAGTGAGAGAGGTCAGCTCAACAACCAAACCAGCATTTGAAGGGTGTGAAATAATATGGGAGTGGATCATGGAGGACACGGTTCCAAATCTCTGTCATGTAAGACATGGCCTTAAAAGAAAACAGGATGGGGAGGCCAGACACAGAGAGCAGGGTACGGATACCACCACCCTCTCTCTCTCTCTCTCTCTCTCTCTCTCTCTCTCTCTCTCTCTCTGTGTGTGTGTGTGTGTGTGTGTATGTGTGTGTATGTATGTGTATGTGTGTCTCCCTCCTCCTCTCTCTCCTCCCATCTCTCTCTCTCTCTCTCTCTCTCTCTCTCTCTCTCTATCTATCTCTCCCCCCCCTCTCTCCCTCTCTAAGTTTCACTTGCTCTTACTATCTCATGCTCACTCCCTCTCCTCAATGTTGCTTGTCGAGGATTGCGAGAAGGGAGGAGCCAGCTCAAGGGCTCAAAGTTGCAGGCATCGGCCCTCGAGGCCTCGCGTCCTCTTGGCTACCAACATAGAAGCCATCACTCATATGGCAGCCAGGCATGTAGCAATCGGTCACTTGACTTGTTTCAAACCACCCAGTCGGCCGGTTATTAGGAAAGCCGGTGGCAACAAGAGACTCACCGAGGCAAGCCTTCACAAAATAGAATGAGGGCACTATTCATCTCCCTCTAATATTACAAGCATGGATGATAAGTCTATGTTCAAAATAAAAGTCCATGACATATAATGGCAACTTACCTTCTAGACCGATTATGGACTTTTGTATGAATGGCTAGATAGTTTAAAGATGTGAGGATGGTATGTAGAATCAACAAGAACATCCATAGTTGTGTTTTATTAGATGGTTTGGATAAAAAAGCATGGTCAGTAGTATCCAAAACTATATTAGTTGGAACTTGTTGGATAATGAATATATGAAACACATTTGACAATGGACATTGACTCATAATGCAAAGACGTGGTGAATTGTGCCAATATATGGCATTCATCATCCCAGTTTCTTTCTTATGATCAATATCCAGAATAATCAATCAAATCTGTTGCAATCCCATCAGATTATGTATGAACTGATACCAGATAGAGAAATTGTAGTGAAATCAGACCAAAGGAAGCATCCTTGAAAGTGTGATCCTCAACTACCGCGGTTAGGTAGTTGAGGATCTTCGACCCTCAACTCATCCCATTCGTCGCCCCATAGGCCTGACCAGGTCAAGCCACGTGGTACAATAGTGATACATTCCTCCCATGGAGGAATGGACCCGCCTACTGTGTCCACCGTGGGTATTGAACCCCGACATACTAATACCAAATGTAGTGAACAAATGGAATCATTGACCCACTTGTCCAAAACCACGGTAGTTGAGGGTGTCCAACTCAACTCATCCCATTCGTCGCCCCACAGGCCTGGACCTGTTAAAGCGACGTGGCACAGTGGCGTTACAACGATACCTGCTTTTGAAATAACACAAATGTATTAGAGGGAATCTGTTCATGTTTCCTTATGAACGGGCATTGTATACACGGTTAGCTGCTATTCGTGTTATGTGGACAATGTGTTATGTTGTTAAAACGAGTGGGTAATCGATGTTGTATGTGAGGAAAGTGGGTAACCGGGCAAGACCACGCTCAAAACGTGGGTATAAGGGAATCATTCCAATACTCGAATCCGTCCAAAAAATACGGCTTTTGTTCCACCGGTACACAGGAAACCATTTGCCATCTCTGCATGCATGTATCGTCTTGATGCCGGCGTCAACATTGGGTTCAAGCAATGATAAGCACTCTTTTAAAGGATTTGTGCTTTGAGTGAAGGGGTGTTGGACGATATTTTTATGGGGAGGGGGGGTGAGACTCCACATGCCGTTAGAATGGAACCTGTTGCCCCCCGTTATAGTCCGACATATTAGGTGCATGTGTGGAAGTGAAATTTAAAACCCCAAATGTCGTTCACTGTACGGTCCAAACGATTTGTGCGTAAAAACTAGTGGTTGCGTGGTGGGTTTTTGGGTGCTTTTGCTTGAATTCAAGAACAATGGAGTGGTGTTTTCCCGTGCAAAGCATAAGAAACCACAAATCAAAATAAGGGGAAGGTGTGTCGAAAAAGAAAAGGAGGGGTCATCGCTCGATTGCGATCCTCATGAGGGAGGGATAAACCCACGAGGAGCAATGATGAACCTAGATAAGAACCTTGTTTTTTTTTTTTTTGTAGAAAGTTGGGCATCTGGTCCACTATTTGTCAAAGGTGGGGGTAGGTAACCTGTAACGGATTCGACGGAATCCTTGGCCGACTAGGCTAAAACCGCGGTGCTTGAGGGTCTCCGACCCTCAAGCCATCCCGCCTCACCGCCCACAGTCCCAGGTGACCCCGCTCGAGCCACGTGGCTCCTTCGACCGGTCGGCGTGGCACTGCCACGCTACACTCCCCCGTGCTAGGAGTGAGAGCCGCCTCGGCATCTCCGGTAATCCCGACGTGGGATTCGAGCCCTGGAGCTCTGATACCAATGTAACGGATTCGATGGAATCCTTGGCCGACTAGGCCAAAACCGCGGTTTTGGCCTAGTCGGCCAAGGATTCCGTCGAATCCGTTACATAACCAATCAAATACTTTAACATCCCGAGCGGACCCCCTTAGAAACTGGCTCATGAAATTGTTCATTATTCATCAGGTGCATCTTCTTCCACCATACATAGGAGGAGTGTTGCTTGCAATAAAATATCTCCCGATTGCCAAAATGTAAAGCTACCTTTTGTCCGACGTTTGAACAACACATCTGCTCTTCTTGATAATTTATATGAAAATAAACCTATGTCACATTTTTTTTGAGCCTGAAACATTCTACCGAATGTGAATTGTTTGATATTTCCCATTCAACGTAGGTTTTCCGTATGAATATCCTTTGATATCACTATCAAATAAAAAATTTCATGTAATTCATTTCCCCCCCCTTGAAACATCACCCGTGGACTGGGATAAGTGTTTAAGATATTTTTGTTGCTGATGTACCTCCCTCCTTTTAGCCAGGTGCAATACCCAGGCTTGTTTAGTGAGAGGATTCCCTCCCCCCCCCTCCCGCCCTCAAGCTCAGGCTGTTACTACAATCGGCCATGAACAACAAGCTTTCAGCTTCTCGGGGTCTATTTTGCGCCTCCTCGAGTGGAGTTTGCGCTACCTCGTCGTTGGCCTAAAAATCGTTTTATGGTGGAAACACAGTCTTCAGATTCACTCGGCTGTCCGAGGCGCAGCATCATTTCGAGGATTAGCAGCAATTGTGGAGCCCCGAGAGATGACAAGCAACATCACAAACCCCTTTTCGCACGAAGGACGCGGGAGCCAGTTGGCAGTAAAGCCATCGTCCGGGGCGTTCAATGCGCAGAACTCGCCATCCGATCCGAAGCAACGCGACGGAACCAATCAGGACTGTGCCAATGTGGCACTGATGGAAAGCAAAGCCAGCGTGGCAGGCTTCCACTGGTCGGAATGATCGCAGCCCTTCGTCACGAACGCCAGGCGCGTCGTCTTGCGCTGCCCAGGCCACGGTCAGTGCGCTCCCGGCAGCAGCGTCGGAGCTCGTCCGGATTCCCTTTCATACACCCCGTTCGCACCACTCCTATCAGCGTGGAGCAGGTGCCGTTGATCGTTGCTGCTGCTTTCTACCACTTGACCTTCGCCCTTCGCTTCCAGCAGACGACCGAAAATGGCCGCCATCCTCGCCACCTCCGCCGTCGGGTCCCTGAGCAGCTTGAACAAGGCTTCACTGGCCCCCTTCACGGCCAGCAATGGATCCCGCGTGTACGCAGCGGCAAACAGAGTCGTCACCTTCGCTGGCAGGAACGACGGTGGC
>SZWC01024428.1:13351-25803 GCA_023375785.1 Penium margaritaceum | reverse complement strand
ACCCCCCCCCCCCCCCCCCCCCCCCTTCAACCGCGACGTCCCGGCACGCGTGCAGATGTGGCCAATTGACGACGGTAGTATCCGTCGATCTGATGATCGACGTCACGATGGTTTTCATAGGTTTCTCAAGTGTTATGCGTGGTGTCATAGCCATGCCATTTGACAAGATTTTGTTTTGTCTTGCCACGTCGTCGATTGCCGAAGATGTCTATGATGATGTAGTCTGTGTCCTCGTCTACTCAAACAGGAGGAGGGGGAGGTATATCTTTGCCGGGAAACTTTTCTCCGGGGTCCCCGTTTTGCTGGAGTCTCTTGATATGGAATACCAGGTGATCTTGCCTAGTATCGAGGAGTTAAAGTCGCGCAACTACGAGGGTTTGCATGCGCTCCATCTCCAACGGTTCCAACAATCAACATTTGAGTTTCGAAAATTCGGCTCCGTGGAGTTTGATGTTTGCCGAATTGAGGAGAACTTTGTCGCCAACGGTGAACAAATCGTCGTTGCGACGTCGGTCAACCGCCCGCTTCATCGTCGCTTGTGCTTTGGCGAGTTTCTGTCATGTTTCCTCCCAAATGGTGGCGAAGTCGCGGCGTTGCACGTCGATCGCGGAAATGTTGCTTTGGCTGTGAAGTCCAGATGGTGTGGCGGAAGTTTCCCAAATACCACTTCAAATGGAGATTTACTTCTTGTAGTGGATATTGCCAAATCATATGCGATTTTGGCGGTCGGGTGTTTTGCTACCCAACATGTACCGTGTGGTTCGCATAATCTTAAAGAAGTTCTTTGAGAGTTTGATTTGTCCGCTTGGTTTGGCCGTCAATTTGAGGGTGGAACACCATTGAAAGCTAGATCGGACTTCCGGAACGAGTCATTAGTTCACACGAGAAACGGCTGTCGACCGTCACTGTCACTCGTGATGGTTCTCGGTATGCCGTGTAGCCGTAAGATATTGTTTAGAAAGAACTGTGTTGTTCTCTTGGTAGTGACGGCAATTGTTGTCGGGAGAAAGTGTGAAATTTTAGAAAACCTTTCGACAACCACGAGGATTTCATCATATCCTTTAGGTGTGACCAGTAATCCAGTGACGAAGTCCATTGAGATTTCGTTACACTGTTCTGTTGGAATAGGGAGTGGCTACAAAAGTCCGGATGGCCACGTGCGACGGGATTTTTGTCACTTACACATGTCGCAGGATTTCCAGAAGTTGGCCGCGTCGATTTGCATCTTGTCCCACCAGTAGTTCTTTGCCTGCTTCTTCAACGTCTTGTCTTCTCTGAAATTTCCACCTGGACCGATGTTGTGGCATTTTCGAGCAGCATGGGACGACGATCATTGTTCGGGGTAACGACCACTTGGCAAGTGAATCATTGTCGCCACTAGGGTGTGTTGTACCAGAAATTTGCCTTGTCATATCTGCCATGCTAGTTGTAGTCTTGTGTGAACAACTGCTTGAGAAACGGATCTCGCTATAGTTGAAATGTCGTTGCATCAACCATTAAGTCTGGTCGGCGGCTGAGTACATATGTTAGGTTGAGTTTGCCCGGCCGGTGCTCAACATCGTAGTCAAACCTGTATTCGAGGAACTCCATGCATCGGGTTTGACGTGCACTGAGGTTTGGTTGCATCATCAAATGTTTCAGTGCATGTAACACATCGGGGGCATTCAAGATAGCACCACCATGTCGTATATGCGTGTAGGACTGCCTTCATATCCTTCTCCTGTACGATATCGTTGAGTTCTGGTCCACGCAAACTTCCCGACATGTACGTGATCGGTTGCTCTTCGTTGCCATGATCTTGTAGTAGGACTGCGCTGATGGCTCGATTGGAGGCGTCCATAGCCATGAACTAGTCAACCGTTGGATCAGCTGAACGTAGGGCTAGCGTTGAGGTTGGAGCATTTCGCAAAGCGATGAACGCTTCTTGTTGGCTGTCTCCATACCGCCACTCGTTTTCTTTGCGAGTAAGATCATAAAGAGGCGCTAACACTCGGGCGTAATCCTGTACAAAACGCTAGTAGTAATTACAGGAACTGAGGAAAACTTACACGTCTCGGACGTTGGTCAGTGTCGGCCAATCAACGAATGCTGTTACTGTTTTTGGATCCATGGTGATCCCTCTGCTGTGATGATGTGATCCAAAAACTCAATTGAACAGTGACCGAATTTGCACTTAGAGAGTTTTCCAAAAAAAAATCTCTTTGTTGAACTTAAAGAAGTTTTTGGAGATGTCCATCGTGCTCCTCCGGGATGCGGGTGTACACCAGAATGCCGCCGAGGTATGCCACAACAAAGTCGTCGAGGTATGGGCAAAAAATGTTGTTCATTGCCGCCGTGAACGTTGCTGGGGAATTCGCGAGTCCAAACGGCATGACCATGAACTCAAAATGCCAGTAGCGTGTTTGGAACGCCGTCTTTTTTATGTCGGCGATTGCCACGCGGATCTGGTCATAACTGTTGTGCAAGTCCATTTTGGTGCAAATTCGAGCTCCTTGGAGCTAGTTAAAATTTTCGTCTGCGCAGGGAAGAGGGTAGCGGTTCTTGATTGTAGCATCGTTCAACGCACATTAGTACACGCACATCCGCATCTCGCCAGTTTCTTTTCAGGAACAAAACTAGCGCAACGTACTGTGACGTGGTGTAGCGGATTGGACGGAATCCTTGGCCCACTGGGCCAAAACCGCGGTGCTTGAGGGTCTCCGACCCTCAAGGCATCCCGTATCACCGCTCACAGTCCCAGGTGACCCCGCTCGAGCCACGTGGCTCCTTCGACCGGTTAGTGTGGCACTGCCACGCTACACACCCCCCCACTAGGAGTGAGAGCCACCTTGGCATCTCCAGTAATCCCAACTTGGGATTCGAGCCCTAGAGCTCTGATACCAATGTAGCGGATTCCACGAAATCATTGGCCAACTAGGCCAAAACTACGGTGCTTGAGGGTCTCTGGCCCTCAAGCCATCCTGTATCACCGCTCACAGTCCCAGGTGACCCCGCTCGAGCCACGTGGCTCCTTCAGCTGGTTGGTGTGGCAGTGCCAAAGTACAAGTGGATGGGCGGAAGAATCCTTGACCGAGCATCTCGTCAACTTGCTTTTTCAGCTCGGTTAGCTCGTTATTGCTTATCTGGTAGGCCCTTTGAACTGTGGGTTGGCTTCCCGGTTTCATTGCGATGTGATGGTCGATGTCGTGTTGAGGCGGTAGGGTTTTTTGGAGATTGTCGGGGAAAACTTCCACAAACTCTCGAGAGGTGCAGATTTTTCGGGAACTATTGCGAGCTTTGTTGATTGCGATGAGGCCGATGAGGTTGTTGAGGCTGTTTAGTAAGTTGCTACCATTTCCGCTTCCTCCCTTGGCTAGAGATGTACGAGCCACGCATGAGTCCCTCTTTGTATGCAGTATGCGGCTACAGTGAGTAGTATTGGCTGCACAGGCTGTCACTTCTTGGTCACTACGACATCCTCTGCTGCTTCCACCTCGGCTCCTTCCGTTGTCGTTTCCGTGCCACGTGTAGAAGTTGTCGCTTGGCGTTGTTGACTTCCATGTAGACATTGCCACTGTTCCAGTTGATTTGCGAATTGTGCCAGTACAAAAAATCGCGTTCGAGAGTTATTTTGTGATCACTCATTGGACATTACCTCCATACTGTTACATCCCGCTCCCCACCTGGAGTCATAGTGGTTCTTGGAGTCTTCATATCTGCAATCTTTCATCGACGATGATTCCTTCACACACCCCTGGTTTGGTCTGCAAACCCAGCTTCCGAACCATGTCGTTGCTTACACAACTGTGAGAGGCCCTTCCATCCAATAGTGGCGGTATTGTTCTACGACTCTTGCAACCTCGGGGTTGCACTTTTAGCAGTATCGCCGGTTGGTCCCCCTCGTACCCCTCGTAAAACTTGCGATCTCAGAAACCCTCTATGGCGGCGTAAGCCATTTAGATGGGCAATCGTTTGGCACAGATCGCTCCTCTTGGATAAGACTCATGCCTTTCACTCCTTCCCTTTTTAGTTTTCCTTACTCAAATTTCTATGACTTCTCCTTCTTTTTTGATGTATTGCTTGCTTCGGTAGTCGCGGGAAATGTACCCGACTTTTTCCGCAAGTGTAGCAAGTGCGCATATCTCTCTGTTTGACGGCATCCACTTCCATTAGATTTGAGGAGTCCCCAGAGTGACTCTTTCTTTTCCCACAATAGTTGTGGTTGAGAGTTTGCCAGCTGTAGGAATCCTGGATCTGAGCATTGTAGTCGACGCTATTGATCATTTCTTCTGCTGCAATCATTCGCGGTAGGTCATTATGAATGCCAAAAATGGAAATTGCTCGCCGAATGTTTTGTTCGAGGCTGTTGTTTTAGTGAAAATAGAGTTCTTCGAGGGTAATGTCTATACCAGTGATGATCTTGTGGAATCTCCATGTGTACTTTTACATGCTGGACTGTTGAGAGAGATGCTATAGCTTGAACTGAGCATCAGATTTGTTGTTCAATCGTTTAATTGGTGCAAGCAACGCGCGTAAGAATTCATTCCAGTCAGTTAGTGGCGTCAGCACATCTTGCCATTGTGGATTGATCTGCTCCAAGGGTAGAAGGCATGCGGTCGATGATATGATTCGGGCGTCGTTGGCTGTTGACGAGGCCCTGCCAGTCTCAATCTGCCATTGGATGGCCTTTAGGTCAGACCGCCGACTAAGTGGCGTGCCACACAAAAGCGCGACTGCGAGGTCAATCTTTGTTTTTATCGTCGTTGACCCGAGCAGCGGTGAACTACACCTCCAAGCTAATCAGCCACATCCAAACCATCGGTTCTTTGGAATTTGCAAGATCAAAGGATTCAGGAGGGGCTAGATGAATCTTGGGTTTGCTTGAGAGGTGGTCTTTTTCTTTGTTCAAGATGTGATTAATATGAATCGAGAACATGCAAGCCGCCCCTGACCGGCACAGACTATGGGGTATAGAAGTGACTCCGCCACCAACGGCACATGAATGGTGGCATTGTGAAAGAAGTATATGAGGTAGGTACCGGCAAAGACCAGTTCAACAGAACATAGGGCAGACAGCCCAAGAGCATGGGGCAGCCCCAATCCATGGAAGAGCAGAAAATCCTCTCCCGCCGGACGGTCATCCGCCGCCGCAGAACGCATGACACTACACAAACGGATAGCAACACATTGACTGCGCACACCAACGATGGAGACCCGGTGTGCCACAAAAGCCACAGCACGCTGGGCCCACCACTTGAACACCTCCGCAGAACACTGCCGTGGCCCACGAGCCGGGAAAATCTTGGCGAAGCGGGCCAAGAAAGACCAGAAGTGGTCACCCATGCCGTCCAAGGTCTCCCATGTAAGAGGGCACATATGGCATCCCGGCCGGGCCACCAAATGATACCGCTCCATCTTGGCCTGCTTTGCTGCCTCGACCGCCAAGCCTGGCCCAGAGGCCTTGTCCCCCCCGGGATCTACCGTCGTCACGTCAAGAACCCAAGTCAGGCCCGACTCAGGGTCAGCCAGCGTCAGGTCCGGTCGTGGCTCTCCCCGCACGCCCTCAGCCTGACGGGGGACACACCACCGCTCTCCACTGTGAAAGACAAACGGTGCTAATGGAAGATGTCGACGAGCTTGTCCCTAATGGAGTTATGGACATGCTGGATGGCTCCGTTAATCCAACGTCTCCTGGTCACTATGCCCGAGTCTAGACCATCAAGACCCATCCGCTCCAGATGAGGAAGGGGAAGGCCCAGCCACATTTGGACATGAAGACGAAAGTCTGTCGGGACCAGGTATGTCCAATCCTGTCGGCCAGGCGGATTCGACTACAACCCAAGGGCACTGCCCCTCGTCGCCATTGCCCAGCAATGCTGGTAGGCATGGCACTCGTTGCCACGCCGGTGGGTGCATGCCTCCGAGCCCAAATCTGCACACCCACACCGTCTGTGCGCCAGCTGCCTGCAGGCTGCAATCCACCCCTCCTGCCGATATGAGTACCATAGCTTGCACATCCGTTGGTAGAGGCTAGCCGCGATGCCATGTTGCATCACCTCCAAAGTAGGCAGAGCCTCAAACACCGTCCTGGGCAGCTCCTCCTCCACCAGGTCCCAACCCGGTGCCAAGTGCTATAGCGCACCGTCCGCTGGAATGAAGGGGGCAAACTCGCTGGAGAGAGCCGGCAGCAGACTCCTCGTCAAGCAAGCGTATGCCAGAGGAGCCCTGTTTCTCTCCCCCAGCAGGCCTTCCCCGCCAGCGGCGAATGGCAGCAGCAACTACCATCAAGCCAAACGTTGCAGCTCAAAGGCCACTGTCCCCTCTTGCAAAACCTACGCAGTGTGCAAGAGGCATAGTACTACTTCCCAAATGGCCTAATCGAAGTGGTGAAGAATGTACAGCTAATGCTCCTCAGGCAGGAGCGCCCATACGCAAAATTCCACCAGGGCAATGACACACAATCAGAGCAAAGTCAAAGCCGCCTGCACCTCCTCCATCGACAGAACTGTGGGAGTCCCCACAGTCAATCCTGGAGTCATCCCTCTGCCCACACTGCCTGAAAGGCTGCCGAGCCCACCAGACATCCCAGCAAAACCACCCCATCCTGCCAACAAGGAAGCTCGGAGAGCACCTCAGGAACCTACTCCTCCAACCACTGCAGTAGGAGGCACTTCCGTGGCTGGATGTGTAGTCCACGGAGTGCTAGCGCTGCAACCATGGAGGAAAAGGCGGCCGCCAGGGGCTGTGGTGGGGCGGTCACCGTCGCATTGTCTTGGAAGGTCCCCACATTGCCTCGACGCCACCCCCGAGCCTGAGTCAGCATCTGGGACCCCGCCTCAAGCACTGGAGCAAGAGCCAGGTCAAGCAACGCTGGGCCTAGGGGATCCCCTGACACACACCTTGAGCACTCTCCAGCACCGCCGGCACGCTGACGCCAAAAAAGAGAACCTTTGTCGGGATGGTGTAGAGCTGGCTTAGGAACGAGATCCACGTGCCTCAACCCCAACCTCGCACCGCCTCAAATTCCGCAGCCCGCTCCACCTTGTTGAAGGCATTGCGGATGGCGAGCCAGAGTAGCAGCCGAACCCCTTCTGCCTCTGGAGCTCCCTTTAAGATAGGGATGAGTCTGCTCCGACCCAAACACGCCGCTGCCACTGCCGCCATGACGCCATCTAGCATAGCTCGTATGATCCCACCCACACCCTCCATAAACACTGGTGAGTCAAAAGAGAGGTCACGAAGCAGGTCCATAGTGAGGCCATGGGGACTCGTTGAGGAACCGCGGGGTGCATCCTACAACGACTCCATCATCTCCTCTGTCACCCAAGCCGCCCCACCCCCTGGTGTCTGGAAGGAGTGCACCCATGCCAGGATGAGCACAGCCGCGGGAGGGTGGCGCTCTCTAATTTCGGCCAAGATCGTGGCCGTCCCTACTACTTGTGGTCGTCCCTCAAACTGCTGCATTGCCCTCAATAATACCCCAGCGTGCACCATACTAGCCGCACACTCGCGTGCCCTCGCCGCCTCCTCAGCTTGTGCTCCCGCCACCTGCCACATGAATGGGCAAGCCGCCACCCAAGTGCGGTGCACGGGAAGCACCAAGGCACATGCCTCATCCAGCAACCCCGCCCACTCACCTGCCTCAAAACAGGCGCAACGCTCAAGGACGACTTTGTCGACGGAGTGAAGGTCAGGGCAGGCCTGACTTCAGGAGCCAACCCGCCGTCCACGCCAGAGAGGTCTGTGCGGGGCTGTAGAGAATGCGGGGCCCCCCAGCTGCTCCTCAAAGGAGGGCACTCGACATAGCAGCACATGGAAGTGGAGGAGAAGCATCCACCTGTTACAAAGGGCTGCGTGCGGAAGGTCAGGCTCAAGAGCCCAAGAGCAGCAGCGCTCGAGGAGATGGCCAACCCGACGGCGGGCCTCGCCATACAGGCGTGCAAGCACCAATGGAGCCTGTACCATCCTCTCCAATCTGCCCCCCTCTAGTTGTACCACACCCCCAGTCGCTCCCATGAGAAGCCCTCTAGGGTCTCCCATGCTGTGATGATGTCTGGTGCAATACCCCAATGAACTTTCAATTCGATGAATGACTTGTTCCATAATTATTTCGATGAAATTTTTGGTGTCTCGTAATTATTTAGGTGGTACATTTGAATTCAACGAAAAATGGAGGATAGATCATTAAACTCGACAAAATGGGGTAGTTGAATAATTCTTTTCGACGAATCAGTCTAAATGTGCTGCTTCTCGCTCTCGCATTCAACTTTGCTCAAACGCAAGAGCGAGAAGCATTCGACCATTCGGCACTTCGAATGGTCAAGTGCTCGTCGCGCTCGCGTTTGTCATTCCACCGAACGGCAAACGCGAGGTGGAGAGCGTTCGGTGGCTTTGACAGCCACTGAAACGCATCCCCACGTGCCTGAACTATGTCGAGCAGGTGAAATTAAAGAATCCAACATCCGGATGCAAGACAGAGCAGATGGAGAACCCGGTTCTGCATAAGGCAAAATCATATGGGTAGACTGTTGAATTCGACAAAGTCATTTCGGAATTATTTTGGTGGTACTTTTGAATTCGACGAAAACCCTTTTTCGACAAAATTCAACCATGAGAAAAACAGTTTATATCGAAAACAAAGTTCACTGGGGTAAGGCTTAGCGATGTCTCCTGGGGTGGCAAGAGGCCCTCTACTCCCTGTAGCACTAGCTCTTGTGTCTCTAGGAGAGCCTCCCCTCTGAGTGTGACTACCACCTCTGGGACCCCTTGACACTATCAACGGACCGCCATTGGTAGAAACTGGCCCATCTTGGAGAGGAAGTCTGCCACACTGTTGAGTTCCCAACCTAGCCAGTGCCACTGAATCACGCCAAGTCCGTGGACATCAGCACGTGCGGCATCGCGCCGACGTCGAAGATGCTCTAACATGACTCTGGCCGTGCCCTGCATCTGGGTAACAACTAGCTAAGAACCCCTCATGATTACCAGATCCTGGAGTTGTCGCTCATGAGCCAAGGCCAAGTTTGTTGTCAAGGCAGCATATTTGGTGTCGTTGTTAGTCACTTTCCTTTCTAGCCGGAGCCAGGTGGAGGAGAAAAGAATGCCGTGTGGGTCAAGGAGCACCGCCCCCCCACCCCCCACCCGCTTTCTGCATACCTCCGCTGCCCCATCAAAGAAGAGCCAGTGGAAATGGGGGGGGGGAAGCAGGGGGAGAAGGGCCAAGGAGCAGGGGAATATGAGAGATTGGGCACAGGGGAAAGACCAGAGGGCCAGGTGACGCGAGTAGAGGGGCTGGGGAGTGCGGGGAGAGGCGAAGCACATCTAGGACACCATGGTCGGGGACCGTGTCAGCTGCTGTCACGGAGCCAGTGTTGGAGAATAAAGGTGGGTGCCAGCGCGTGTGGCCGTACTGCAGAGAGACCAGCTGTGGGCCGGAAAGAGGAAAGAGAGAAGGGAAGGCAGGGGGAGAGATAAGGGGGGCCAGGGAAGTGGCAGGTGGAGGAGGGGAGGGAAAGAGGGAGGAGGGAGGAGGATGGGGAGGCTGGGGGGGAGGGCTAACTACGCCTATCATCGATATGCGAGTTAGAGTTAATCGACCCAAAATCGTGCACTCGTAGATCAGTGCACAATTTTGGGTCGGAAGTCCGACTTCGGGGGGCGAAATCGGACTTCGCCCGGCTCTGCGACATCGCAGGCGGAGCTTCACCAGCGAAGTCGTCAAACAGTCACAAACCCCTTGAGCGAGGGGTTTGTTACTATCCGAGGAGGGTTTGCGGGTTAGTTTGGATGGGGGGTCCGAGACTCCCCCTGCGATGGAAGGGAATTTGCTGGGCCCCGCTACCGCGGGGCCCAGCAGATGCCTACGCAAAGATAAAACCCTAAACCCCCGAATGTAATTCGGGGATGGCTTTGTTTGACGTTTTGGCTTCAAACTTGGGGTTGAACGTGGATTTGTGTGGTGGGAAAAAAATGAAAAGGGCGTTTTCGCTCGATCGCGATCAAGCGACGACCACGGTTTTGACATCGGTGAAGCCGATGTCAGAACGATCGGACTTCGCCCTCGATTTCGGCAAAAGAGGGGTCTTCGCTGAAATTGAGGGCAAAGTCAGAAAGAAACTTCCGACGCGGCTTTTTTGGCCGATGCACTCGAACTCGAGTGCATGTTTTTAAGTCAATTAACCCTAAATGCGATATGCCTACCGGCAGCTGCTCCTGCAGCAATACCTTCTGTTCCCCCAACCGCTGCTCCTGATTTTGCCCCCGTTTCCAACTTTGCTGTTGCTCCGGCCGCTGCTCCTGTTGCAAGTGCTCGTGCAAAGGCAAAGCCGGTAGCTATAGTATCGCCAGCCTAAGGCTAGCTGCCAAAGTGTCCGCGACCGTTGCCAACGATGCGGTTAGGCGATGCTACTCCCAATGTAGCACGGACCGTTGTTGCTCCTGCTGCTCCTGCTCATAACATAATTTCCACAACCATTGCTACCTCGGCAGCTGTTGTGGATGGGCCTCTAGTAGCTGCCTCCACTCTTCTGACACTGGCCCATGCAATGGCGTTGGCGGAGGCATAGCCGTAGAAAGCTACAATGACTGCCCTATCTCGGATAGGCAAGCGACCCCTGGCCGGTCGCATGCCCCATCTCCCCTCCCGGAAACTGCTCATCCCACCCAGCCGTTGCACAGAGCTTCCATAGCTAATGAAAGCGCCCTGTCTAGCCTGGGGGGGTCTCCACAGGGGCTGCTGCACGGGGCTAGACAGTCAGAGAAAGCAACAGCTCCCCACGCTGCTGCAATAGCTGCTGATGCAACTGCAGCTGCTGTTGTTGCTGCTGCTACGGCTGCTCTGGCTCATGCTGCCAGTGCTGCTGCCGCCAACGCGAGGGCTACAGCGGGGCCTTGGGGGGGGGACCCAGACTACCTGAGGTGTCTATTGCTGTATGCGCTATTGTAAGAGCT
Organism: Penium margaritaceum; assembly: GCA_023375785.1. Lineage (NCBI taxonomy): Eukaryota > Viridiplantae > Streptophyta > Zygnematophyceae > Desmidiales > Peniaceae > Penium > Penium margaritaceum. The sequence goes on along the minus strand of SZWC01024428.1, from coordinate 14,874 downwards.
GCTGCGGCTACCGCTGTCCCTGTGACGGAGGTGACCCCTGCTGCTATTGTTCCCAGAGGACTACAGAGTGTTGTTGAGGGCTCCGCCAGAGTGGTAGTCGATGACTTAATTCCTCCAGGTCATAGCCCAGACACTTGCCAAGACGGAACACCAGTCGCCTTTCCTTTGGACAGGGACATGCCCGCCCTATAAGGAGTTGTAGCTTCGCGTGCTCAGCGGCGAATCCGCACAGCTCCCACCAGACCAGGCTACCCCGACCCCCTGGCCTCCCAGGCGAGCAGGCAGGTAGGAGACGCCAGGCACCTGCACCACCCATGCTCACAGGGGGGGAGGCAGAGGGAGTTTGCTACTGTGTTTGGGGCTGCGGCCTAGGGAGTGTGCGTGCAAAGGCACGCGGCCTAGGAGCAAAGCGGTGGCGGGGGAGGGGGTGGGGACACCAGGCCTGGAACGTTGCTTGGGACTCTGCCTGGAACACTGTCTGGGATGCTGCTTGAGGGCTGGCTATGGGCCTCTATAGAAGAGGCCTATCTGGCCATAGATAGCCAGCGCTCAAGGCTAGCCAGGCGGTCGAGTAGAGTGTACTGCTGCTGCTGCTGCTTCTGAAGGAAGTGCTGGTGCTGCTCCTCCACACGGCGAGCCACAGAGAGCACATCACACAAAAGGGGTCAGGAAGGGACCACCATGGAGGAGGAGGAACCCCCTGCCCCCTCTGCTTGGATGCGCTGCAGCGCTGTGTGCATCATAGGTAACTAAAAGGGTAAGAGCAGTGTATAGCGCAAAGCTGAGAGCTGCTGAGGCTTCCTAGACGTGGGCGTGATGAACAGTCTAGGACTCCTCCGTCCATGCCTCGAGAAGTGCCAACGAGAAGGCTCCTATAGAAGCATCATGAGTGGTGGCTGACTGCCCATGTGCCATAGCCTTGGCTGTGCCTGCCGAGCCAGGCCTGTTGTGTGCTCGAGAGACTAGAGCGCCGTTGACGTTGTCGTATGGAGGGTGGCCACCTCTCCTTCAAGGTGGCGGTGGGCCTCACGTATCATCGATCGGAAGACCTCCATGCCCAGGACTTGTGCGATCCCTACGGACTCTACCGCCGTGTAGAGCTGGCCAAAGGCGCTGGAAAGGTAGTCTGTGAGGTCCTGGGAGAATCTGCCCAGAAAGGACGTCGTCTGGCCCTATAGGCTTTGCACGTCTCCCACGCTGGAGACCACCGCCATCAACTGGGCATCAGCCTACTGTAAGACCGTCAAAAGCCTGCCTGTAGGGGGGGGCAGACACGGCAGGAGCGGCTGCACCGACGCTAAGCCGTACGATGGACGACGGCTCCTGACCTGCTACAGCTGCAGGGGCAAGCAATGTACCCCGGACATGAGAAAGGTGTGCAGACCAATGGGCAAGTAGCATGGGCTTCATGTCAACTTCAGGTGGTCCGTCGGCGAGGAGGCCATAGTGAGGACGGGTTATGGGTGGGGAGGGAAGAGCGGCGGGGAGAGGAGGGGGGTGGAGGGAGCGGGTGGGGGAGTAGG